>JARHVA010005711.1:527500-747500 GCA_037957365.1 Torreya grandis
TGTCTTCATGAACATCATATAAGTTATGTAAAATATGATAGATTAACAATGGTTTTAGGATTAATCTTCATAAAATATTAACAAAAAAATACTAAATTAAAATCAAATTTGAACATGTACTAATCTAAAGCTCAAAAAATATCACCAACTAAGCTTATATTGGTAGAAATCAATACTTAATTATACAATTATGAAATTCAAGGGTAAGGAAAGTTTGTAACAAGTTACCATGACTTTACGATGTCATAATAAGATAGGAATTACAAACGTAGTAAAAAATTAATCTTGGAAATAAAATATGAAAAAATGTTTTCACTATGAAATTTGTTGGGAAAACTTAATTGATTGAAACTAGGCAATTCAATCATGAAGTTACGATATTTCATGTTGTTTTTTCTAATTGAACTTTATTTTTATAATTATGCTAGAAATGAAGATTATGGAATAATAATGATTGAAACTATCCCAAAGGTTTGATATCTTGCCATTAGCAATTCTTAATTAAACTTAATAAAATAAATCTACATTTTGGTAACTAAAAATTATGCAAATTCAATTAAATTCATCTCGGAATCTAACTTTGAGAAAACCATTAAACTTGCTAAATTTCATAACTGATCCTTAATACCAATTCTCCTTGGCTATGATAATGGATATTTGATTCTAAGATAGATATAGTCCTTTTTTGTCTATATTTGCTAACTCAATTTTGAATATCTTTTGAAATATAAGTTCTGCTTTTTATATTTTTGATCCTTCAGAGTCACTCTAGAAGTAACATCATCTCATTTGATGGAGATCAAATTTTATGAAAATTCAGGTTTAAAACATTATCCCTTTAGACCAATAACAAATTAGGGACTATCAATTTTTATATGTTTAGATGGATACTATTTTTAGAAAGTTTATTTGGAACCTCTATCTAAATTTTCTATGAAAGGTAATTATTCACCATCAACACCTATTTGGTTGGTGGTTTAGTTTTATGCACCTTTGTCCCCTGATTTCATTTAATGAATTGAATGAGATATATTAGTACACAATATTGTACCTTGGTTTTAGAGAATCTTATTTAATTATAAAAATATTAATTCTAAGGTCTTATGTAGTATTGTTTATATGTATAGGACTTCATGATTAAACTTTTATTTCCTCACTCATTTAGGAATCAATGAGATAGTTATATCCTGATAAATCTCTACTATACATGGAATTATGTTATTCTCTTAAATTGAATTTAGAGTTAGTGATCTCATATCAAAACTAAATTATTTATGACATTCTAGTGAGTTGTTAAGAGCACATTCGAATTCAACTATAATTAACCATTTTTTCATGAACTTAGTTGAGTTGTGTCCCATTAGTGATACTTTTTTATATCAATCTATGTAATTGAGATTGATTTTAGACTCAATTTATATTGGTCTTTTTATAAATAAATTATGAAGTGAATCTCATTTATTCTTAAAACACTTGTTGTAAACATCATTTTAGAGTGATTACTCTTTTCTATTATTGTCTTAGTGTTTTAAGGTGTTGATAAAATAAATGGGAAAAAATTAGTGTGTGTTTGTGTGTCTAAGAGATGAATTTTGGGCATTACATTTTATCATTAGAGTTATAACACTAGCAACTATGGGGATTTTTTTTAATGGATAGTTTAGTTATCTTGGTGATGAAATAGAAAATAATGTGTGTTTTTTTATTTTACCCTAGCATGACTCATGTGACTTTATACACTAATGTATGATATAATATGTGATTTTAGGTTACTCAGACACTTCTCATCAGATTAATTTATTTTTGATGGGTTAGTGAGACATTACATTATGACACCTTTTGGAAATATCAATTTAGGGATTCTTACAGTGATAGAGGTATCCACAATGAGAAACGTTAGCTGAAAAAAAATTAAATTTAGGGTTCGTTGGATATGAAAGAAATGTATAGTTTCTTATGAGGAACTCTGATAGTATTTTTAGATGTTTCTAATAATGTTCTCCTTATGGATAGGATAGTGGTAGATGATTATCAGTGAGGTCACCTATGAATATGAATAATGATTGGATAGATGAGATTATTGTGACCCTTGTTAGATACCAGTAAATTATGAAATCTTTTGCAATAAAATCATTTCCATTATTATGATCATATGTAACCATTTTTATTAATGTGTGTGTGTGTGTGTGGGTGTGTGTGTGGGTGGTGGCGGTGGGGTTGGGTGTGTGTGTGTGTGTGTGTGTGTGTGTGTGTGTGTGTGTGTGTGTGTGTGTGTGTGTGTGTGTGTGTGTGTGTGTGTGTGTAACCCTGGTGTGTGAAGTTAATGTTATGTATCTATAATTATAATATTATCTGTAAACCCATGCAACTTTTGTTCACTCATCAAACGTTATAAATAACAATAAAATTATGCTATGTAAAAAACCTTCTTATACAAATGTTGTTTATGTGTGACTGAACAATTACATGATAGTAGGTTGTTAAGGCTAGTTGTAGTATTGGTTATGTGTTGTGATGTACCTCATATGTAACCCATATGTGGAAAGTTTCCAAGAAATAATAACCCTACCTAATATTAGTTAATGTTTTAGTCAAACTATTGATTTTGGTTATTTATAGTTGTAAAGTATTGCATAAACCCCCCTTGTATTACCCTAGGATATTTTGATGCCAAGTGTGGTTAATTTTAATTGATATATTATTATGATATTTAATATATTTTTAGCATATGGTAGTGGTTGTTGGGAAGCACTAAAAAATATAAACAATTATAACTTTATAGTAACTGGTTTGTAAACTTTTAGTGAGTTATGTTTCAACATGGTTGTTTTATATGAGATATATTAGTTGACTATAGTTTAGTTACATGACATTCAAATATGTGAACTAGTATCATTACATTTGGTGCTTTTATATAATTGGTATGACATATGTGAGGGTTGATATTTATTATTCTCCTTCATCCATGTTATTTCATATATGCTATGGTGTTGTTGACCAAATGTTACTTCTAGCCAAATGGGGTCAACCCATACTATTTTAAACTTTTGAATAAGGTTTCCATGTGTCCTATTGGGTGTTATATTGGTCTATCATCTTACTTGGCCTTGTATTAGTCATTGTGTAAGCTCATCCCTCTTGAAATAGCCTAGTCAACCAAAGTCAAATTTGGTCAACTTGAGTCAAACTTGAGTCACTATTTTGCTATTTATTATGCCTCATGGGAAAAAAGTGTAATTTTGTCATATTTTAGCTTAATTAATGAATTATACATACTTTCAAGATGAAAATTTTTTTACCAAGGAGAGTTTAAAAATGGAAGAGGCCAAGATCATGTCAAGGGTAGTCAAATGTCAACCAGGAATTAGTTATGTGCATAAAAGGGAGGTTTCTCCTTGGTTTTAGGCCCTTTTGGGCACTTATACAGATTCCTTGAGTTAAATTGCAGATAAAAACGTGGGTAGAGTGTCTTTTCACTTCCAAACATCAATTTCCATGATTGGAGTACAAAAAGTTCATCAAAAAATTCCATCTGCAACTTCTTTTCTTCCATTTTCTCTTAGCAAGCGAAGGAAGGCCATTTTCAAGCTCTTGGTGTGGACCATATAGTTTGAGTTAGGATTAATTATATTATGGTTTTATATTAATTTTATTTTACTTAATTTTCATAGTATGAATTTTTATTTTGGTATGTTCTCCCTTATGAACCATTGTTAAGACTCTAGGCAGTTTTTAGGCATCTCCATCCAAAGGGGGTCTCCTTTTAAGCTAGTTTTAGAATATTTTGTTTTGATTTGATAGGTGAAGTGTTTATATGTGTATATTAAGTATTTTATATAGGTTATACATTATTTTAGTTATTTTATATGCTTAAGTGCCTAAGAAATACTCTTCTAGTCTTGTAGATGCTTTCAAACTGATCCTTTCATACATGCAGCTATCTCAGTTACTAGTAAGGAGATTTTCCATGTTGGATGGACGAATGGGATGTTAATAAAATATTTTTAATCCATTTATATTAATTTTATGGTGTTATACCAAGTTTTCAACTCATATAATCTCAAAACAAGTCTCAAATGTATAATCATTCCATGACTGTCAGCCCTCACAATCAAGAAACTTCATCTACAAAAACTTACTGACATCACTAATAAAAGGTGGAGGGTTTGATATGGTCCTTAATCTCTTGGGACTTATAAAATACTTTGGTGTGAATTTGTGACCTCATTGAAGGCATAAAAGTTCCATTGTATGGGATTTTATTGACCTTTCTACCTGTTACAACTAAAACACCACCTACAAATTACTGGGCAGAATGTTTTAATGCCTAAAAGCCAATGGGAAATGATCTTGACACCTCTTTTAAGGATGATAAAAACTTAATGAAGTATTGGAAAACCATTTCTAGTGTCAATTTAGAAATGGGGCTTGGAAGAATAAGTGGAAACTAAGGAGACTGTATTCAGGCCCTTTTGCTCCAAAATGACCAAACAAAGGCCTTAGATGTTTTGATAGGCCTCTCAAATTGCACTTACAAAGGGTTTAAAGTCATAAAATTGGGTGTAAATGGTGCCTCTAGATCAAGAAAAGGATCTACCAAGTTTGGATAATAAATAATTTAAAATGGCCTAAGTTTGAGGGTTTTGAAAAGGCTCTAAAACACATTGAATTCTCCTAGTGTTGTGTATAGGGTTAAGGCAAAGAAAAGAGTTTTTTCCATTGAAGTTGTAAAATAGAATTCTATCATGTTCAAATGTTCCAAATAGTTAATTATAATTTTTAATATTAAATATACCACAATAGAATATGTAATTTGACATAGTGAACCATAAACAGTTTCCTTTATCCATACACAGACCTAAGAAAGTGGCACTTGCTTCAAATAGTGAGTTAGAGGTTGGAGTTTTGACCTTATTATAATATTAAAAAGAGAATAGGATTTTTGGTTATGAAAATAACTTTATGGTAAGTCATATCATTTTAAATCAAGTTTCAATTGACCTATAACAATCTATAGGTAGGCCTAAAGTCAATGAAACACACTCAGGTCTAAATTTAGGCAGTAAGTTAGAGTTAGTATTCCTAATGGTGCTAATGCCATTCAAGGTAAATTAATGAGTTAAAAATCCTATGGAATTAATTCTTATGTAAAAATAATTTTTTAAATAATTGGTTTTATGCCCAATACATCATTCAAACAGTCAAAAATTGTCTCAGTCCATAGAAGGTAGATCACCCAATCTTAGGGAAGGAGGTCCATTAGCATGGTGATGGTTAAAAAGTTAAATAAGTTGGGGAAAGACATTTGAGGAATATGATAAGGTTTTTAAACCTATATGATACTTATACATAATCATATTTCATGGAACAAAAATCCATTTTCCATAAAACATAGCCTATACCCTACCTACCATACATAGCCTACCTAAGGAAATTTTACCTTGGAAATTATTTTATTTGGAAGTCTAAAAATTACATTTCAGGGATAATTTTGGTACATATAATCCTTTTGACCCATAAATTACTCTCAAAAACGTTAATTTTATGAAAAAACAAGGTAGATACCCCTATTCTATCATAGAATAGGTGCAGTTTTCCCATGCAAAACATGTGCATCTTGTGAGAAAAGGGTGAAATAGGTGACTAGAAGATAGAGAAAGCTAAATTTAATGTTATTGGAGATGTATAAAACCTAAAAAAAGATATAAAACATTGATATAATGCTTTAATTCAAATAGGGAGGCCTATAGAAAGAGGTTTGTAGGTAGACCTAGTGATCAACATGCAAACCTAGCCTCAAAGAGAGATCATTTTGAATTTGGGACTTACGTAAGAATTAAAATGACTTGGGTCATCATAAAAATGAAAAATATGATTTTTTTATAATAAAAAGAGTCAGGGGAACCCATGGGAATATTAGATTGGCCCAGACTTCAATTAAAGTCTAGCAGTAAGGTTTAAGCCTAGTGAAGGAATGAGTAGTCATTCCTACTTCTAACATGATATGACTATTATATGAAATTAATATATGTTCATGAGATGATATTTTAGATTTAATATATCTTATAAGGTAGGAGAATCACAATGAAGGCCATTTTTGTCTTAAACCTGACTCAACATGTAGGAAAGGAATAAGGGAGTTCGAGTGACCAACCTAAAATGCCTAGAACATTCGTATACATCTACAGGGGATCACTTAGTGTAATTTGAAGGATTTTCCAACATATAGCTTTTATGAAAAAAGGCTAATAATGAACGTGACCAGAAACTCTTGTAAACCCTAAATAAGGACATGATAGGAAAGATGAAGTAAATTAACCATGAAGATCATATGGAAATGCCATGAAACCTTGGGAATATGTAGAGGAATCTCTCGGGCACCCTTCAATGCTAGGTTCTACTACACCTATATGGATGGTAAAAAACCATATTTTATTTACCTTTTACTTGTTATGTAGACATGGAGAAATTTCAAGAGGCTAAACCACATTTAGTGGAGAATTTAGAAAGTTTTAAAAGTCCTCATGGTAATTTTATCAAGTGTCTAATATCCTAATCCTATCTTCTATCTATTTCATTTTAGCTATTCTAGTGGGCAAATAGTGAACACTTAGGAGAAAGTGGTAAATTTCAATTTGGAAAGACTTTTAAGGATAATTTATTTAAAATGATGATATGGACCCGTTTGAATAGTGTCATCCCTCCTTTTGGATGGATTATTTTTAAAGATAGGAATGTTTTGGGTGCCAAGTGGGAGAGGTACACGTAGAGAGATCAGTTTGGGACTATCATGGATGATGGTGCATGGCTAGAAGATCATGAGTGGATTAAAACATCACTAATGAATTTAAGGGATTCTTCTTAATACCTCTTAGTCAAATCCATCATCATACCTAATTAGTTGCAAAGATAAGGTAGTTTTGGAAGGAAAATCATGAGGGGTAGTTTTCTATGCAAGGAAAGGAGTTTATTTACCACTTTGTAGGTCTTAGATGATTAGAGATGACACTTATATCCCTTATTACTAGATGTATTTCCCCATCTCTCTAAAACATGCACAAGTAACTAATATTTTTAGTTGTGACAAGTGTCTCTATGACTCTTGGATTTCCCTTCTCTCTCTCTTCTCACATCTTCTATAAATTGATCTTTTTTGGGTATTGTATGGTTCTCTCTACCTGGGTATGGTGAATCCCTAAAAGAAATTTCCTTGAGATAATAAATAATTTTTTTACCTCATTCAAATATTTCATTAAGTGTACACAATGGATGTTAGTCTTGTGTAAGTGTGAATTTCATTTACCTTCACATGTTACTCTACTTAGTATCTTTTGTGTTTATAATATCTCTTTTGCAAGTCATCAAGAAGTGTCAAATTAGACTATAGGTGTAGAAAGTAGGCTACTCAATAGAGTGTCTTATAATCCCTATTACCTAGTTCCTCCTAGCCTATGTTTTCTCTAAGATCCCATGTTGAAGCATTAATGTGAGAGGGAAGATTGACATTAGATGAAGTGTATGTGAAACTTATCCCTAATTCTAAGTGCATGTTAAGGGTATGAGTAGAGAAAATGTTTTGGTGTATCACCTCTTATAGACTAGATTTACTTTCATGTTATCCATATCCATTTTCATTCCCCAAAGTGTTAGTAGTAAGATTGAGCTTTAGTGATGTATCAAGGGGAGCTAGCCCCTAATCTAGAGATCCACCTCCTAATAGTGATACCCATAGCCCTGAGGTGGTTCTATTGTCTCACTTGAATGAGGAGAGACTTGTAATATCCTCATTAGTTGAAATTTCAAGCAATAATAGTTTTGGCATGCCCGGTGGGACAAGAGGTCCATTCATTGAGAAGTTTTAGTTTTCTTCTCAAGATATGAACTTTTGGAGGTAGATTTGACTAAACACCAATGGAAAATCCACATGTGAATCTACTAGTAAAGAAGCCTTGGTTTTCTTACTAGATTTTTTTTTGTCATACACACTTCTCACAAGTCTCACGGATTATTTTGATTTTGAATTTGTCCTAACACAAGCTGAGGAGATATGTCCTACTTTTCCTATTCCTCCTCAATATGATCAAGTCCTTGTTCAACCTTATCATGATCCCTATGTTACCTATAATCACTCCTCTCCATCTAGTGTTTCACCTAGTCCACGTAGTTCTCTTCTAGGTCATACCATTTCTAGTTTTAGAAAATCTCTTATTAGCTACCAAGACTACATGTTAGACCTTGACACTAGATATGGTTGTGTCCAAGTAATTCACAGTGTTTGTATTAAGAGTGTAAGAGATGCTTTGGAATAATTAAAAAGGGAGTGGATACCTATAGTGGGGGCTAATTTTCCAATTCTTACCTATGATATGCTTGATGTTTGTGGCCCAATTTTCCATTTAGAGGAGAGACTCAAATCCCATGAACTAGGTCCATCTTGGCAACCTCAAAATGCCCAAAATTATTTGTCCATTCCCTAAATATTCCATTCTTGGAAATCCATCTAATAGTGTAGTCAGAGGAAGGACAACATCATGGTTGAGTAGGTTGGTACATTTGGAGAACATGATGAGAAAGGAGGTTTGAGTTTTGAAGCTCATCTTGAAAAAGAGCTTGAATTGGCCAATAATATTTTAAGGAAATCTATCATGGTAGCTAAAGGTGAACTCTAAAATCCTAATTCTTTAAGTTTCCCTCAAGTTATCAAGCACAAGGAAACTTTAGGTTTTCTACACATATCATTAACCTCTTCATTAGCATTTCAGCCCCATGAAAAAACGTTTGAGCCTACCTTCCCAAGATGGAAAGAGGTGTTGATAGATAGTGAAGAAAGGAAGAAATCATGCTTAGTTGGAGAATTTGTTAGGGGAGAGAAACATGAAATCATTCAACTCCCTCCCACCCCTCCTGAAGAATCCATTGAAACCATCTTTACCCACCTCTAATTGATCAAGGTTTCCCTTATAATGATGAGAATCACTTTACTACTTGGGAATCCCCTTTGGCCAAACTTCCTATTTTTGAGGTGTTTAATTTTGACATCACCAAGAGGGAGGATGAGATTAAAATATTAGATTGGATTGATGATGAAGAGGGGATAATTTCCAATGAGGATATATCAAGTTGTGAAAATGAGAAAGAGTACTCTCCTTCTGTTGAACAAAAGGTCTTGAAAGAGGTCCTCTTGGACCCCAAAGAGGAAGAGGAAAAAGTCTCTTTTGTTCCTCTTGTTCATGAGTTAGACTAGTGAGAAGATGATGATCTATGGAAGATATTTAAGAGCATATTAAGTTAATCTAAAGCCCTAAAAAATCCTAAAATTTCTTTGGAGCTAACTACTATCCATGACAAGCAAGAGGTTGTCTCTCGAAAGGAAGACATGGAAAGACTATGTTCAAATTTTCAAGGAGTATGAAGAATTTGAGAATACTAAACTCATAAATAAAAAAGTCAAAGATTTTGGAAATCAAGTATGTGTTAATGACCATCACCATCAAGAGAGTCTAAATCATGATGGAGCAATCTATGATGATATTGGGATTTTTGAAGATGATTTGAATTTTGATTTAATAACCTCCTATGAAGATAGATCAACTAACTTCAAATAATAATGTGAGAAATAAACTCTTCCATATGGTCATGATGCAATTCCCCTTCAAGAGTTTGAAGTGATTTTGACTATTGAGAAGGATGATGAGATCCTTCAAGAAGAAATTGACTTCCAACAAGTAATCCCACGCATGGATACATAAATTTGTCATGACAAGATGAAAGGATAGTAGTATGGAAAATTTTTCAAGGTTTAAGAGGACTTTGTCTCTGTTGGAACTTATGGGAGATGACTCCATTAGATGATGTGCAAAGACAAGGAGAAAAATTAAAAAAAGAGTCATCTAGCACCCCATCCAACAGGAAGCAAGCTTAGCATCCTCATTTATCTAGTGAGGAAGGAGATCAAAGGTGTTTCCCTTTTGATCTAGGAAGGGAGGTATGATCAAGATGAAGGTACATATTTATTTTACATTTAGTTGTGTCTTATGTATCTTAAGTGCTTAGTAGCACAACTATCTTTTGTTCCTTATGTGTTCTTTAGTCTTATTGTGTGTTATTTCTTTCCTTTGTGTGTTTTAAGGTGAGTCAACTATATATTTGGTATTTTAAAGGTCTTTTCCTACTATTCCTAAGTGATTTCTAACTCCCTTACCTAATAGATAGGATAAGGCTACTAGTCCTTAACATAGGCAAGCATGTTACCCCTAGGAGTTGCCAAATTATTGACCAAATTTGACTTATATTAAAATGGGGTTAACCCCTAGTATTTTAAAATTTTTAATAAGGTTTCCATGTGTCCTATATGGTTTTTTTTTGTCTATAACCTTACTTGGCCTTGTCCTAGTCCTTGTCTAAGCTCATCCCCCTTGAAATGACCTGGTCAATCAAAGTCAAAGTTGGTCAACCCTAGTAAAACCTGATCAAAGGTACATTTTATGTCTAATATGTCCTAACATGGTATTTTAAATGTTTGAATGTTTTTACAAGTCATTAATTTTTATTTGTTATGCCTCATGGGAAAAAAGTGTCATTTTGTTATATTTTAGCTTAATTAATTACTTGTACATACTTTCAAGAGGAAAATATTTTCACCAAGGGTATTTTTAATATGTAATAGGTTATGATAATATCATGGATAGTCATATGTCATCCAATAAGTAGTTATGTGCAAAAAGGGGACGTTTTCCTTGTTTCTAGGTCCTTTCGAGCATGTGTATAGATTCCTTGAGTTCACTTGCAAATAAAAACATGGTTGGAGTTTCTCTTCACCTCCAAACAACAATTTCCATGATTTGAGTGTATAAAATTAATCAATAAATTCCATCTATAACTTCTTTTCTTCCATTTTCTCTTAGTAAGCCAAGGAAGGCCATTTTCAAGCACTTAGTGTGGATTGTACAGTTTGAGTTGGGAAGAATTATCTTAGGGTTGGATAATACTCTAAGGTAATTAATTTTAATATTATGAAGTTTAATTTTTGTGGCTTCTCCCTTATGAACCATCATTAAGACTCCAAGTAGCTTTTTAGGCATCTCCATCCAAAGGGTGTCTTCTTTTGAGCTAGCATCATAATATTTTGTTTTCATTTGGTAGGTGAAGTGTTTCCATGTGTATCTTAAGGAATTTATATATCTTATCCATTTTTATCTTTGTTTTTATATGCTCAAGTTCCTAAGAAAGCCTCTTCTAGGCTTGTGGATGCTTCCAGACTAGTCCTTTCATACTTGTGGTTGTCTTTGTCACGAGTAAGGAGATTTTCCATGTTGGATGGAGGTATGTTATGTTGATTAAAGAGATTAAATCCATGAATATTAATTTTATTCTGTTTTAACAAGCTTTTAACTCATATAATTTCATATAATGTCAAAATAAGGCTCAAATGTAGTCTTTCCTCACTATCAACCCTCACTGTCAAGAAACTTCATCTACAAAAGCTTGCTGATGCCACTGATAAAAGTTGAAGGGTTTGATATGGTCTCTAATCTCTTAGTATTGAAAAAATATTTTGGTGTGAATTTAGGATATTAATAAAGGCACAATTTCCCTTATAAGGGATTTTCATGACCTTTCCACTTGCTACAACTAAAATACCACCTACAAGTGGCTGGGTAGAAAGTTTGAATGCCTAAAAGGGAGTGGGAAATGATCTTGACAACCCTTTAAGGGATTAGAAACACTTCATCAAGGATTTATAAACCATTTATAGTTTATATTAAGAAATTCAAGCATGGAATAATAAGTGAAAACCAAGGAGACTATATTTAGGCCCTTTTGCTCCAAAATGTCCAAATAGAGGCCCTAGAGAATTTTATATGCCTCTCAAATTGCACTTGCAAAGGGTTTGAAGTCCTAAAACTAGGTGGTGTTGTATCACAAAGATCAATCAAAGGATATACCATGTTTGGAGAAGAAATATTGAAAGGTGACCTATGTTTCAGTGTTTTGAAAAGGCCCTAAAACACACTAAAATTTCCCAATGTTATTGACAGGGCTATGGTAAAGAAAAGAGTTTTTTCCATTCAAGTTGAAAAATATCTTTCCATCATGCTCAAATGTTACAAATGGGTGGATTAAATTTTTTTTAACCTTAAATATACCATAAGAGAAGATGGAATTTGACATAATGACCCATAAACATTCTCCTCTATCTCTACATAGGCCTAAAAAAGTGGCATTTATAGTCAAGGTTTCAAAAAGTGATTAGAGGTTGGATTTTTGACCTGGTTATAAGGTTCCAAGGAGAATAGGATGTTTGGTGACCCAAATAAATTCATGGGAAGTAATATAATTTTCACTAAAGTTTCAAATGATCCATAACAATCTACAAGTAGGCTGAAAGTCATTGAAACACAGTCAAGTCAAAATGTAGGAAGTAAGTTGGAGTTAATATTCTCAATGGTGATAATGCCATTAAAGGTTAATTAATAAATTAAAAATAATATGTAATTAGTTTTAAATCCTTAATGAGTGTTTAAAAAAATTAGGTCTAATACATCCTCCAAACATAATCAAAAATTGTCTCAGTCCATAGAAGGCAAATGACCCAGTCTTAGGGATTGAGGTGCAATAGTATGGTGATGTTTCAAAAGGTAAATTGGTTGGAGAAAGACATTGGATAGATTTTACATGGTTTTTTAGCCTATATCATCCTTAAAAATGAGCATAGGGCATGCAAAAAACTTCCATTTTCCATAAAACACAACCTATACCCTACCTACCATACACAATTTGCCCAAGGAAAGTCTACCTTTGAAATGTTGTTAGTTTAGAGTCTAAAACTTGGATTTGATGTATAATATTTGGTAAATAATATCCTTGGGACCCATGAATCAATATAAAACACCTAAATTTTATTAACAAATAAGGTAGATACCCCCTATTCTATCTCATAATAGAGGTAGGTTTCCTATGCAAAATACATGCAGTTTGTGAGAAAAGGGTAAAATAAGTGACCAAAAGACAGGAAGAAATCAAATTAAGGTTTTTTGAGTTGGATAACACCTAAAACAAGTTATAAAAACTTTATTGAAGGTTTGAAGGTAAATAGGGAGGCCTATACAAGGAGGTTTGCAAGTAGACCTAGTAATTAACATCCAAACCTAGCCTCAAAAGAGAGATTATTTTCCGTTTTGGCCTTAGGAAATAATTTTAATGACTTGGGTCATCCTCACAAAGGTACATATGAATTTTTTAAACCATGGGGAGGCATGGGAACCTATGGAAAGATAAGATGATCCTATATTATAATCAAAGTCAAGAGGAAAGGTTTAAGCCAATTGAATGAATGAGTAGTCATTCCTAATTATAACATGATATGACTATTCTAGGCCATTGATACATGTTTATGAGATGATTTTGGACATGTGAAAGCTCTTGGAAGGTAATAGAATCAAAAGGAAATCCTTTTTTTTGGCTTATAACTTACTCAACATGTAGGAAAGGCAGAAGGGAGTTCGAGTGACCAACCTAAAATGCCTAGAACTTTCATATACCTTTGCATGGGATCTCAAGGTTTTAAAGGACAATATGTAGGGTCATTAATAAGCCCTCAGTAGAATTTTGAGGATTTTCAAATGTGTTAATTTTATGAATAAAGGATAAGAATGAAAGTGACCAAAAACCATTATAAACCCTACACAAGGACCTAATTGGAAAGATGAAGAAAACTAATTAGGAAAATGAGATGTAAATGACATGAAACCTTGGGAACACATAGAGGACTCTCTCAGGCACCCTTAAATTCTAGGTTTTACTACACCTATATGGATGGTTAAAAAATAATATATTTTTTAACTTTTATGTGTTATGCATGCATGAAGAACTTTCAAGAGGCCAAACCAATTTTAGGGGAGAGTTTAAGACTTGTTATAAGTCTTTATGGTGATTTGATCAGGTGTCCAATATCTTATGCCTATTTTCCATCTCTTTCATTTTAGCCAGTCTAGTGGGTAGAGAGTGAAAACTTAGAATAAAGTGATGAGTTTAAATTTTAAAATCCTTTTAAGGCTAATTTATTGAAATTGTCATCCTCCTTGTGCATGGATGAATTTCAAAAATATAAAGGTTTTGGGTGCCAAGTGGGAGAGATGCATGGATAGATCTCAGTTTGGGAGTATCATGGATGATGATGCATGCCAAGAAGATCATAAGTGGATTAGGACCTCACCATTACATGTGAGGAATTGTTTTTAACCCTTCCTACTCAAATCCATCATTAGAACTGATTAGTTATAGAGATAAGGTAGTTTTGGAAGTTAAATCACCAGGGGTAATTTTTTGTGCAAGCAAAGGAGTTTCTTGACCACTTTGTAGCTCTTGGATGATTAGAGATGACATTTTTAGCCCCTATTATTGCATGTCTCACCCAATCTTTCTCTCATGTGCACAAGTAAGTGATATTTTTAGTTGTGACAAGTGTCTCTATGACTCTTGGACTCCTCTTCTCTTTCTCTTCTCACATCTATAAATTGATCCTTTTTTTATTATATGGATCTATCTACCTAGATATGGTGAAGCCCTACCAAAATTTTTCCTTAAGATAATAAAGACAAGTGTTTTACCTCATTAAAATATTTCACTAAGTGTACACAATGGATTTTAGTCTTATGCAAGTGTATTTTTTGTGTGCCTTCACATGTTACTCTCCTTAGTACCTTTTGTGTTTATAGTCTCTCTTTTGTAGGTTCTCAAGAAGTGTCAAATTAGATTGTAGGTGTAGTGAGTAGGATACTCAATATAGTGTCTTATAATGCTTATTATCTAGTTCCTCATAGCCTATGATATCTTCAAGACCCCATGTTAAAGCATTGATGTGAGAGCAAATATTGACATTGGATGAAGTGTATGTACAACTTGTCCTTAGTTCCAAGTGCATGCTAAGGGTATGATTAGAGAAAATATTTTTATGTATGACCTCTTATACACTAGGTTTAATTTCATGTTGTCCCTATCCATTTTCATTCCCCCAAGTGTTAGTATAAGGATTGATTATTTAGTGTTGCATCAAGGGGAGCTAGCCCCTAATCTAGAGATCAACCTCTTAGTAGGGATACCCACATCCTTGAGGTGGTTCCATTTTTTCAATTGAATGAGTAGAGACTTTTCATCTCCTCATTGGGTGAAAGTTCAAGTGAAAATAGGTGTACCATGTCCCTATGTCGATTACCTAGTTTAATCCATTGTATTTATAATGGCCTATGTACATATTATTAATGGTAGATGGGCTAAATACCTATGCCCGATGACATAGTTTGATTCACCATGATGGATAGTGGACCATCAAATTCCATCTTATCTTATTCCTTCTCTACTTGGGTGACTTTTTAAGTCACATGATGTTTATAATGTGATTTATTTTCACATATGTTTTTCTAATTTTTTTAGTTGACTAAATTTCATTTTTTAATTAACATGAAACTAACATTGGTTGATCATGGTAATTATTATTGAATTTTATAGTTTAGATTTATGGGTTTATCTCTTTAATTTGAAACCACTTTGTCTCAATTTTATTGGTTTTTCTATCACATGATTGGGATTTTGTTTACTTTATTTTGATTATTGTTGGTGATAGTTTCACATGTGTTTGTATTTGCATCACTATTCCACCGGTGGTGTGGTATGGGGGAGGATAATTAGATTGGAATATAACTAGTTGGTAGTGGTGGGAACCTATTGTGTAGGTTAATGATGTGATCCATTTTACCCCACCACAATTGATATGTATATATAGTCAATTTTTAGAGGTATGATTATTATTTATAAGGCCTAACAAGATAATTTGGTATATAGTCACTACTTGGTAATTTTGGTATGTAATTTGCTTGGTTTTTTATATATGGTTCAGCATGATCTAGTGTGGCTTGATATTTTTTATTTTTCTTCAAATGTTATTGCCATGGATATATACTCATCTTATTAGTGTAATATTTCCATGATTGTAAATCATAATTCTTCTCCTAGTATGATTTAGACACTGGATGGATAGTTGATCTCTCATGCTCATATCAAAGGATTGTGGGTTTTAGTTGGTTGGTGATAGATGTGAATAACAACATGACTTACATTAGAATGAAATTTTTTCTCACTTGATCATTTTAGAGGCCATTTGTGTTTTATTTGGCACATTATGACATTATTCAATGTGACTCAGTTGGATAATATGAATCAGTATGATAATTTGGCTGGGTAGTGTTTAAAATTCTTGGTAGTGTAGTATTTTACCATGGTTAAACACTTATTTATAACTTGAAATGTTTGACATGGGTTTTCACTGAGTGCTTAGTATGATCATATAAAACATTGATATATTGTACATATGAAACTTCAAATTTTGATAGAATTATTTTATGATATTAGTTGGTTTGTGACAAATAATTGTTATTAGTATGTTAATATTACTTAATGTTACTAAAATTTTATCATTAGAGTTCTTACATGGAATAACACTTATATTCATGTAATCATATTAGTGATCATTTGGGTTTAGTTATTTTATTATTTGATTAGCAGTGGCTTGTGACAGTATTTTAGGGATTTTAAGAGCAAGTAAAAATTCAAAATATTAAAAGATTTAATAATTATAAAAATTAAATAGAGAAATTAGATCAAGTCAAGACACTAATTATTATTTTATTATTATCTATATTTTTGCATCAAGGATGATTCCTTTATCTATGTGTGAGAATGTAATGCCATTCCTTTGTCCATTAGTGCCTTTTTATTGGTAATCTATACTTGTGATTCAAGTGTGTCAAGTTCATATTCATCTTGTTCATAGACTAATTAACATATTCAAATAAGTATCCTTTAATGGTGTGTTTATTTAATCTTAATTTTGATTACCCTTATAGGAGAGATAGTTAAGGACCTTATAAGTTATGAATAGAGTGGGACAATACTATGATGTCTATGTTTTAGATTTATTATCAATGTATATTACTGATTAATGTGATTTTATTATACCTTTCTAAGGATTCTTATGGATATACTATTGGTGATTTTATTTAAATGTTTTGAGTATTCATTTTTATTTTATTTATTATATTTCTCTCTTTCATTTATTGGTATTAACATTAATCGATAATTCATTAATGCATGACACCGTATTATCATGGGTGTTTCAAATCACTTGTTTACCTCTTTTAGGGTGTTTCATTATCAATAAATTACTATAGGCAAGTTTATATTTAACAATGTATTTGCATCAATTCTAGTGTCTTACTTAAGATTTGTTGGGATAATTATCTTCACTTCTAGTGTTGGTTACCTATCTCACAACCATTTGGTAATTTAATAATAATTTATATGTTTGAAATATTAATATAGCGTAAATATTAATGAAAATAGATCTTGTATAATTTAATAATAAGGTACATTAAGACATATAAATAGGTTTTGTCTTATGTATTCTTAAATAAAGGATTTTTTTAGGCTTTAATTGAACTAAATACCAATTATGCTTTACGCATATAGTTGTTGCAATGCATTATGAAGTTGTACTTTAAATCTTATACTTGGATCTCATTTTTACCTCTTTTTGTATATGAATATATTAAATGGATTATCCATAATCTATGATTATTGGCATGATTAAATTTAAAAAATAAATAAACAAATCAAATAACTTATAAAATTAGGTGGCATTTAATATTTTCAAAGGAATAGTGGAATCATTTGTTTAGCTTGGGTTATAGGAAAACCCAAATGGGGGTGGGATGTCATTTTTAGTGGATATATCCATTTTAAATTGAATATATGAAAAATTTAATGGGAGGTAATAAATGATATCACCTAAAAATAGGTCATCTTAACCTCTTGAGCCTTCCTCAGTAATGGGGTGTTGTTATTCCATCACTTGTCAAATTAATTATGTACCTTTGATTTCTTCATAGATTTTCAACTTGAACTTTGAATAGAAGATTAAAATGTTTAGGAAGGAAAAAATATCACTTTTCTATGGTTCTATGCTAGATTAACTAGCTAGGAAATGGATAGAAGAAATAAAGGATCAAAGGAGTAGGAAAAGGAGGGTGACATTAATGAGCACATAAAGAATGAGCTTGAATAATTGGGGTGCCACACTTGGAGAAGTAAAAAGAAGACAATATATAAATAGAGGCAAGTCAATTCTTTCATTTATTTCATCTTATTATGCAAATGATTAAACATAGTTTTTCTTCTTATTTAGGGAGACTATCTATAATATTGTAGTTGTTTATTTTTTACCTATAATTTTGGCTAGAAGACTTATGTATTTTCATGATTTGAATTAAAATATCTATTTAAGAATAGTTATTTTGTGTAAATATGTTTATTTTCCATTCTAGCTATAACATCATTATTCCATTTGTAAAAAGAGAGAAAAAATCACAAGAGCATATAGTACTATAGCTTCACCTTGTTTTTAATTTAGAAGAGAGAAAAAAAATAGGAATACCCTGTTTATGTTACAGTTAAGCATAAATAAAAAGATGAAAATTTGTATACAACGGTTACTGCTTTAGCACCTCTTAGATTTAGCAAAGAGAATTACCAATTTTATTACCTAGTAGTAACACCATGCTAGCCTCTATGAATAAGTGAAAAAAAAAATTATAAAAATTTCCTTAGAGAAATGTAGTATTACATAATATGGTATTCATCTATGGGTATATTTCAAAATTAATACCATTTTAAAATGCTCAAAACTATATTAAGTGATACTTACGGCCTATTTTAGAACTATAACGGGGTGTTGGTAAATATATTAACTTCCATCTTTCACTCCATTTGGTGAGTGAGTAAAGTCTTTTAGAATTTACATGTAAAACTATTATAGTTAGAACAAACTATGCTTTCCCATAGAATTGTAGTGTTAGCTTATTTTATATAAAACATAGAAATATAAATAGATTAATTAAAATAATAGATCAAAGTCATAATTAAATTGTAATGTAAAATCTGATCATCTGTGTGTGTGTGTGTGTGTGTGTGTGTGTGTGTGTGTGTGTGTGTGTGTGTGTGTGTGTGTGTGTGTGTGTGTGTGTGTGTGCATATACATAAACACGTACATGTATATGCACACACACACACACACACACACACACACACACACACACACACACACACACACACACACACACACACACACACACACACACACACACACACACACACACACACACACACACACACACACATTCTCTCTCTCTCTCTCTCTCTCTCTCTCTCTCTCTCTCTCTCTCTCTCTCTCTCTCTCTCTCTCTCTCTCTCTCTCTCTCTCTCTCTCTCTCTCTCTCTCTCACACACACACACACACACACACACGCACACACACACACACACACACACACACACACACACACACACACACACACACACACACACACACGCACATATATATATATGATATCTATACACATATATTTTAGTGTATTTATCATACTATAATTTTCTAGACTTTGTAATTTATTACAAATGTGTGATAGTAATATAATCATATTTATTTATTGATGATTAGATTTGTTGATTGATTGGATTTATTTAAGAGTAATTTATTTACAAAATATTCTTCAAGTGGATGTGTTTTATGTATAGGTGAAATGTATATAAAAGTTAGACAATAATATTTTTAAATATGATGTTCACCTCTAAAATGTCATAGAGTACACATTTGACTAGAAGAAAAAAATATATTTCATCTTATTTATCTTATTATCGTATAGTTATGATCCAATTTAATATGAAAACAAGGCTATTTTGATAAATTTACATCCTTAAAACAATAGGTTATGCTTGTTTTTACATCTTTCAATCCTTGTCTTCACTTTCCTCACATAAAATTATGTTAATATTTATATTATTAGGGTGTATTTATTCATGATTATGGAGTTGTTTCCCCTTAACAATCCTCATCTTATATCATCATCGAGAATAGTGTCTATTTCTCTTTTATTTTTTTATTATATTTAGAAATCTATAAATTTTCTTTGTATTTCTAAAATAAGTTGATGAACATGTTTACTACTTTGTATAATGAGAGGATTTGATATGAAGGGTTCACTTGATTAGTATGAGATGACCCATTTTTGCCTATCATAGTGTAGGAGAAAGAATTACTAGAAACAGATAATGTAAAAAGACATTATGACTTATGTTTAAAGTGTTGTTTTCCTAATGAAAATAAATATTTTGTGCTAATTTTAAATTAGTAGTAACATCCTATATTCCAAGAGAATTTCAGTTAATGTAGGTATTTGTTAACATGAAATTATTTGATTTATTATTGATATTTTTCTCATAGTTATGTATGTAGATATGGCATCCTTACAAAACACTTGTAAAGAAATATTTTCCATTAATTGTTTAACACCAATGCAATTATGATGAAGTAAGAGAGTTCTTTGTGTAAACTTATTTTTGGAACTATCGAGTTCTTTGAGTAGACTATTTGAACTACTTGTCTTTTTTAAAACTAGGTGATAGCTCTCATGTTATTAAGTTTATGTTATTATTAATCTCATTATCTTATCTTTTTATAGGTAAAATATTTTTTTGGACTTTCTGAATAATATAAAAGTTAAGTCAAATATGATAGATTAACAATAGTTTAATGATGAAACTTTCTAAAAGATTAAAAATTAAATACTAAAGTAAAATTAAATTCGAACTTATAATAATATAAAGCTCAAACAATATAATTAACTGAGATTGTATTAGTAGATCAATAGTTAGCTATATAATTATCCTAATGGAATCAAAATGAAAAGTTGTGACAATTTACCATGACTTTATGATGTCAGAATAAGATCGTAATTATACATGTAGTAAATAATTAATATTGAAAATAAAACATTAAAAAAAATCATTATGGAAGTTAGTGGGAAATGTTAATTTATTGATACTAGGCCAATTTAATCTTGGAATTATGCTATCACATATTTGTGTTCTAATTGAACTCTGAGTTTGCCATTGTGCCATCCATGAATATTATGGAAGAATAATGATTGAACATATTCCTAAGATTTGATATCATACCATTAGTATGTAATTTTTAATTAAACTTAGTAAAATAATTATTCATTTTGGTAACCAAAAATTATGTAAATTTGATTAAATTCATCTTGAAATCCAACTTGAAAAGAAGTTCAACTTTTTTCAATGCCAAAACTGAGACTTAGTACCAACTCTCCCTAGATATGAAAATTGATATTTGATTATAAGAGAGATATAATCCTTTCATGTCTTTATTTTTTAGATCAATTTTGAATAAATTTTGTAACATATGATCTCCCTGTTCTATTTTTTATCCTTCAGTCACTGTAGAAATAACACCATCTAATTTCATGGAGATTGGATTTTATGAAAAAATTAAATTTGTAACCCTATCCCTTTTCATTCATACCACATTAGGGAATATAATTATTGTTTTATTTGGATGGATACTATTGTTATTAGGTTCATCTAAAAACTTGTTTGTATGAATTTTCTAAGAAAGGTTGTTGTTCCCCATTAAGACCTATTGTATTGGTGGTTTAGTTTTATGCATCTTTCACCCCTAAGTTTATTTAATGACTGAAATGAGAGGTCTTATTACATAAAATTATACGTTGGTTTTTGAGAATCTTATTTTATTATCAAAATATTAATTCTAAGGTTTTTTTGTATTCATGTTTGTATCTATGGGATTTCATGATTTAACACATATTTGCTCATTCGTTTAGGAAAAAATGACATACTTTTAGCCTTATAAATATCCATTGTGCTTGGAATTATGTTATTATCTTGATGTTGATTTGGATTTAGTGAATCTAGAGAAAGACTAAAGTATTTTTTAGTATTCTAGTGACATGTGAATAGTGCATTTGATTTCAACTAAAATTAAATGTTCTTTTCATCAACTTAGTTGAGATGTGGCCCGTTAGTGACAATTTCTTTTAGATCAATCTACCTAGTTGGGATTGATTCTTGGCTCAATGTATATTACTGCTTTAATAATTAAAGTATGAAGCAAAGATCATGTATGATTAATACTCTTGTTGTAAGCTTAATTTTCTAGTTGTCTATCTTTTGTACCATGGTGGTATTATAATTCAATGTTAATGAAAGGAGGGGGGATTAGTGTGTATTTATTAATGTTAGAGAAGTGAATTTTTGTCATTATACTATCAATAAATCTCTTTATTTTTCATATCATTCTTAATGATTAAGATTAACTGGGATTTTAAATGAAATGATTTTTAAGATTACACATAATCCACCTGCATTAAAATAATGATGATAAAGTGAGGTGGAATCATGGAATTATTATGGGGAAAAAAGGTGAGTGGTGATGTTTTATGGATGGAATCTCTCTACCTTATTTTTTCAAGTGTTTTCATGGGATATGAAGGTGGAAAACATTTTAGAAGGTTGTTTGTAGAGTTTAGAGCTTAGGACAGTTTTGGATGGTAACTAAAAAAATATTGGTAAGACTTATTGTATCCCTCTCCATTTGGTTTGAATTATAGTCTATTTTATCAAATAATTGTCACTTCACATTGAATAATTTATTTGGTGTCTTGTGTGCTTCCTTATTTTTTATGGGAGCACTAATATCTCTCTATATTCTTCCCTTCTGGATGAAATATTGCATTTTGGTTGCACATCATTACAATAATACTAAGAAATTATTAAAGGGAAAAAGATAATCATTTTAATGTCTCATTATTGACATTTTTTGTGTAGTAATGGATTATTTTGGAGGTATAATATGGCTTGATAAATGAGGCATCCTAAAGTGAAGGTAGCTAGGGATAAAATGGCAAGGTTAATGATTTCTACATTAAAGTCATTTTTCTAATTATGTAAATAAAGAGATAATAAATCCATATATGATGTTATGGATTGAAATAACATATAATGTTTTCATGGAAATGGATGATGTTGAGAAGATGCTTCACCCAAGACAACCTATTGAAAGGAGGAATATTTTTTAACATGGCTCAGAGTTTGAGTTGTGCCAATGTACCTTTGATACTTCATTCTCTATGAAGATAATGAAACTATTGAGAGTAATATTATTTATTGGTGATAAGAATAGCTACTATTTTCATCAAATAATTGGGGGCACTTGATATTTAATGTAAGGTAATAAGTAGATAACATCTAGATTGGGTCTACAATTTACCCTAAAAGTCACAAATCCCATTCTATTTTTTTGTGTTCAATTATTTAGAAATTAATATAGTGAGGTATAAATAATATAAAATTTTATTTAGCTATGGTTTCATAGTTTAATATTATATTTTTAAATAAAATGATCTAATTAACTAAAGTGCAAAATCTAAATTTCTCCTAGTTGGTGTACCATGTGTAATTTATTGAACCCTAAGAAATTGATGTCTTTTATAAACTCTAACATAGACTTGGTATGGATAGTTTCTTGAAATATATATATATATATATATATATATATATAAAGAGTTGGAAGTTTTTAATTTACATATCTCTCCTCGATTTCCTTTATGGTCGGAATATACAATCTACAAGATAATTAAGGTATCTTGTAGGACTTGACATATTATTTGTTTAGAATTATAAAACATGATGTTGAAATAAAATTATATGATCATGGTGAAGCTAAATCATCTTTCATTAATTTTTTTTCAATTGTGTAAGTATGTGTTTTCAAGATCATGAGGGAATGGGATGAGAAAAGAGTATTTTGTATGGTATTTGATGTATCCTACTCTACTTTTTTGAATCCTAAAATCTACGATGGATATGGGTTAAAATTAAATATGGGTGTCAGGAGAGTGATGGATATATCTTATCCCTTATTATTTGTTATTATTGATTATAGAAATCCTATTATTCACTATCATACCATATGTCTATTTAGTTTGCATCGGTTTTGAGTATGTAAGAAACCACCTTTTTAAGTATAGAATTGAAATATGATAGCTTAGGAGGAAAAAATATTAAATTTTAATATATATGTTGATGGAGGGTCATTGGAATTTAATATTATATATATGCATGAACTTTTTTTGTGAATAAAAAGTTGGGGGGATAACAAGTTAAGGGATAATCTCTTATTTTCTTTTATACTTATTGTAATCATTTGAAAGTTTCTTGCTCCTATAATAGGTTAAACTAAGATCTTACAGAATTATATGGGTATGATCATCATATATTATATATTTTTTTTCCATTCTTTTTATATTGGAGAGCATGCCCTTGGATATCCATGCATATGGATGACATAATATATTCTTTGAATGAAAGCAATATTTATTTAAAATGATTGTTAGTGTTCAATGTTATATGGGGGAGGAAAGATAAATATAATTTAATATGAATAAATGAGTCTTAGATTATGTATATTTAAATAAATTTTCTATAAAAACTTATAGTATTATTTCTTATAATAATGGGATTATAAACTAGGGACATAAAGGTGTTATAAATCCTATAATATAAACTAGGATGGGTAATTTATTTCAATTTTATTTGTAGGTATAGGGTCCTTAATATTAATAATTTATTATCTCAATATACTACCAATAAACATAATATCTATAAACTCTACCAATCACTCATAAAAATTCACAACAAATTTGAGTCACAATTATAATAAAAGATCAAAATGAGGTGTTTGTGATCTTTATGAATATCTTTCTTCACACCCAATAGGAAGAGGAGTCCCATCCATTATCATGAACAGATGATACCTTTGATTAAAAATCCCCAATATTTATATGAATATTATTTTAAGACACTTTAATAATGGAAATGTGATGTTAGGATTGATGATTATACTTAGAAACTAGACTAATCTACTTAATAGAAGGGACAATGTTTCAAAGGAAACCATCATATATGATGATCAAGGTGGCTCATATAATTGCCATGATTTTATCTACTACTATAAATATTGTGGGTAATAGAGGTCATTATCAGGCACCTTTATCAAAGTACACAGGCCTTAAGCATTCAAAGAGGTACTATGTCTTGTATGTGTTTAATCTGTGAACCCACATTGAATGTTTGACTTTGAGTTTGGGAAAGAGCATTTGAAACCCTAAAAATATTTTCAATACTAAAATATCATTATTAATAAAATTAAAGTATTTATCCTTTTCTCTTATTAATATATATACAAGGTAATTACTATTATCAAAAACATTCACAAATCAAACTTATAATTTTAAAGATGAAAATAAGCTCGAATAATGAACTTTTAAGTTCATTTATTATATTTTTTAATACTTATATTTTATATTAACCTATGATTTATGACGGAATTTGAAATTAAATTATTAAAATGTGTGGGTTTAATCTAATTATTAGTTTCAATTCTTGTTTGAAAAATTAAATTGTCATTTACTAATAAATTAAATTATTTATTCATGCCCATAGTATTTCAGTTAGTAGATATAGGAGATATTATTTTATATTAAAATATTATTTTTAAAGTATATTAAATATTTGAATTTGTGGTCTAATTAAATTAATAATAATAATTATTGAATAAAAACGTATAACTATATAAAAATAAGTTAGAGTTTTTCATTTCAACATTAACATTTATGTTATTAGGTATATAAAATAAATACCATATTAAAACTTGAATTAGAGTTTGATTTGCACAAAGAGACTCCTAAATCATTACATATACTTTTAGCAATAGAAACTAGTTTTTATATTTTACGTGTATATAAAAAGACTATTTTAAAGATATAATTATATGTATAATAAAAAAACTTTGGTTCATTATCCATTGAGGATAAAAGCTTTCCCCATGGAAGAAAAGTTTGGCAAGTGAAAATACCAAAGATGTGGCTTTTCTAATATTCATTATTCTTGCTCCTTTATAATAAGTTCTTACATGGCCCTCATACTTAAGAATGCTTGAAGACACATATGTGCATTATGGGTCCCTTTAATTTTCATTATTATGAACATATTAGGGATAGTCTTGAAAGTAATGACTACTCATGGAACTTTGATAGTCATAGGATTGTATTTATTGTCCTCAAATATAGTATTTGTTGGAATAGAGTTATTTAATATAATGACCTTACACTACCTGTTCATCCAAAATTTAGTGCTAAAAAGTTTTCATAAAATACATTAATATAGTTAAGGATATTCAAGATAAAGACACCAATAATTGGCTTCATTGAGACCTCTTGCATCATATGTTTAGTTTCCATAAGAAACATAAACATGTCTATGGTTATCTTACCCCACTAATTCTACATAATGTCGTTCTTAAAATCACTTCCAATCCTACACCTCCTTAAAAAATATTTGTGCTAGCTAAACTACATAGCTGTTATCATAATGACACCAATGTTTTTATGTTAACTCATTCAAATTTCACTACCACTAAAATATTCTCTTAATACTAAGTGGATTATGTCTTTTTAATCTTAATGGAAACACATGGCTAACACAATTTGAAATTCATATTTTAAAATACATCAAGAAAGAGTAAAAAAATATCAAGATAAAAAAAGAACAATTAAGAAGGGAACAATTTGAAATTCATATTTTACAAAAGTTACAACAAGAAAAATTGAAATAACTACAATAAAATTTGTGAAATCAAACTCAAGATAATAAAAAAATCATTATTAAAGTATATTTTTAACAAAAGATAGTCCAATGAAATAACTTTATACAAAAGATAAAGCTTCAAATATTGTTGGAAATGCGTAATTCCGTGCCTTTCCTCATATGAAGACCTTTTCACTATCATTACTCATATAAATGGCAAGAAATTTATGAATTTCAATGTTACAGAACATTAGGAAATCAATGTTTGTTCTATCATTTCTTACATCTCGTAGGAATACTCATCAACACTTGTATTAAATTAATGCATCTATAACATGTATGTGATCAATCAAGTTAAGATTTTATTTTGATTCAAAAGAGTATTATACTTATTTATAACTACTATTTAAAATTCAACTTCCTAAAACATTGAGCTTAGAGGATTACGTTTAAAATAAATAGGAGTAATGATTGATAAAAATAAAGGTTTCATATCATTTGATCATGAAGGCATAGTCACATTATTTTACAAAGAAGGAACATTTTTAGAAAAAAAAACATACAATATAATTTCATCTATCAAACACACAAATACAATCAATGGAATATCATTAGAGGTTCCTAATATAATAAATAATGCAAAAGATAAATTATAAAGGTTTATATCACTTTATTGGGTATTTAGTTATTCATATATGGATACCAAAAAACACAAAAGTGTAATTTCATAATTTTAAAATATAGATGATGATGATGATGATGATGATGATGATGATGATGATGATGATGATGATGATGATGATGATGATGATGATGATGATTATAAGATACAAATTTTTATGATCTTGATGATATTGATTATATAAAATCTGAATATGGTAATGATACAAAACATACACAATTGTATAATCTTCTTCATTCATTAAAAATCACAATTACTTTTTTCAATACCTAATCTATTGATGGTATGACTCTTAAGGGAGTCATTAGTTAGTATCATTCTCTTTATTTTATCATTTTAGTTCATTTATCTATGAAAAATAAAAAAATAGTAAAATATTTTATAAAATACCAAAGTTAGGACCTCTACATGCTTGTGTTAAATTTATTATACATCATCTCATTTTTGCATGGTTGTCCAATACTTTTTTTATCCATTTTATATCATATATGCTTCATGATTATATATAAGTGACTGTATAACACACATGATACCATTTATAGACCCAATTATAGGTGATATCAGTGTCACACATTCAAAAATTGTATTAAACAAAGATTACCCTATTAGACATGAGTTCCCTACTCTCTTGTTTGTCTAACTGATGTTATCTCAATGATCTCAAACTATGATTACTCGATTATAGACCACACTTAGGCTTTATACAATATTTACATACACCATATATATCCCTAGGGGTATATTATACACATGTTTTGCCCTCTTTATATATAATTTATGATGCATAACATGGATTTTTACATTGGATAAAATTTATCGATATCATTCAATCACTAAGCCATTAATATCTTATTGCTTATCTTAGTTACTAAATATACTCATGACACAAACTTTATTATTTTAATTAAATTACATATTACCATACATGAATTTCATATTGCTTTCTTTCTTTGTGTATTGTATGTACTTTTTGTTTGGCTTGAGAAAATTTGAATATATATTTTTTATATGGACATAAGCCTTAATTATCTTAGTTTGTGTGTACGATGACATTACAACAAGTCCTTGTATGTGTATCTATGCATGTGAGGACATTCAAACATGTCCATGTGTGTGGTTATAAGCCATAATTATCTTATTCTATGTGTGTTAGGACATTAAAACATGAACCTATGTGTTTTTCTATTTTAGTGAGGTACATTTGAACATGTCTCTTTTATGTGTCCCCTTATCCTTCTAATGTGTGTTTTTCATGTAGTCATTATTTGTTTGCATAATGGACATGGCCCTTGCCTATTAATTTGCTCAGTTTGTGATGCCATGATGGATATAATGCATCCACCCAAATATTTTAATTTCATTATGGATATCATACATCCCTCCCTAAGTATTCTATTAAATTTTACATATATATTTTTGATAATTATCTACATCCTTAAATATTAACATCTATATAGACATTCTCACTATGAATATTTGTTACTAAACACATCTCATATTACCAGTATCCTCAAGTTTTATATATGATGATGTCATGATCATTCATTCCATTAATATTACTTATTTTTACATATTTATATGCTAACAACCTTATCCATAACTTTTTATTTAGAGTTAAGATATCATCTAAGCTTAACAACTCACCTCAAAAGAGGGGCTATTTATAGAGGTTTATCTTAGATACTAAGCCCTACAATGTAACAACAAGTAAGGTTTATAAATTATTTCACACTATGTACAGTTAAAAACTCATACAAGACATAGAAACTAGTTTTTGATAGGATCTCCCTATTGGACATGGACGCACTAATCTATTTTCCATTTCCTCATTGTTGTCCAAATACACCCAAAACAATCAATTCCAAAAAAATTAGAATCTCAGTAGCCTGGAGTCATTTAGAATAATTTTACAATTTTATTTTCAATAACTACCAAGATTTATCTTATATTTGCTCAATTTTGGTGGCATCATGTGTGGTATGATTGTCTTGGTTTTTTTTCTCATAATCACAAATTTTATTACTTAGTGTCAGAATCTATATACAACAAATATTGGATTAGGGCATGTGAATGGAACATGGATTTATATTCTCTTAGTATTTATATTAATTTTATATATGGAATGGAAATCCATGTAATTATCCATAATATATACATTAGACCAAGATTATACTAATTATTTGCACTTGTTTTTCCACTTGAAATAATCATGATTTTTTTATTGTAGTTGGTTCATTATTTTACACCCATTTTTTGAACTAGAATGATCTATTATTATTCATACATGGATTCTAAACTATTTCACTAATTTAGGTATGTAATGATAGATTAAAGCACACCTTAATTTATTAATCACACTCATATATCAATGAGAATTGCATCATGCACAATCCATTCCAAGATATTCAACAAAGATAAATATCCAAGGGTCATACCCTCTACAGTCACAATTTTTGAACGAAGAAAACACAATGGTTCACATAATGAATTAGGTGTATTTGTTCCTTTTTACTCACCAATTATTTATGTATTTTATTTATGACATCTAGTTTAAGTAAAGATTGATTTTATACATGTTTCATTTCATGTTTTCATGGAGCATACTTCAATGCTATGCCATACAGTCAAGACTACACTTCACATGTAATTCAATTACACACTTTTACTTTTACTCTAGTAATTTCACTTTTGTTACAATACTAGAATAAAATTATACAAATTTAAAAAAATAAATTGAAATTTAAGCTTCAACAATGCACTTGTGACCAACCTTCTTATGCACTTAGGTCATGACCTATTCTAGTGGATTCATATCACTTTATTTCACCTTTTCATGAAAGTGTTATTATTTTAAGAATAATAAGCTAACCTAAAATATACATGTTTCTTGTTTGAATGGGTGAAACCCATAATTACCCTATAATTTAAAATTAGCACCATTTTTGTCCTCATTAGACAACAACTCCTGATTGAAAAAGAGCACCCCACTCTCTTTTCTATGTTCTTATTGTTGTCTTCCTACCATACAATTACTATTTTAAAAAATTCAAAGTTATGAAATGGTCAAAATATGTTATTAATAAGCTCTATCTAAAGTAATTCCAAATATACTACTATAAAACCACATTTAAAACCATTTTTCAAACAAGAGTATTCCACACCAAAATAATCAAAATTTAAATTTTACATTGAGAGAAATTTCCCTATTTCTCCTAGTTCTAATCACATACAACCTTTATATCCTTGAGGTAAATTATGAATATACTTCAAAGGTCATAAGTCATGGTTAAATAATATAATCACACAAGTATTACACCATCATATATAGTATTGCACTAGTTATTCACACACCACCATAGCATGAGAACACTACATGATGTTTGATCTCTCTTTGGATTATTGTTATGTAGATAATGCTAAACACATGGGGTGTTGATTTAATGCCTAAATTCAACTATTTACCCATTTTTATTCCATTTATTTTCATTAGTATTCACATGAGAAGTAATTAGGGTTTTGAATAGATAAAAAATCATACAAAAATCTCTACATTATATTAGAGGCTTATGCATAGCTTATATAACATACAAACAAAGTTGAAAAAACCTAAAATCCTATATCTCAACTATTATATGTATGAGACCAATAAATAACTAGATATGATCACTCTATTCTCCTATCCAAACTAGGTAACTGCTTTCCCATGCTCTTGTAGGCTTCAAATCTAGTTTCACACTTAGAAAACCTAGTCATTCTACAAGTTACACTCACATAATCTTCCAATAGCTATATTTTCCAACTAGGTTTATATTCCCTCTTAAACTTTCCATTTTTAGATCATTTCATATTTATAAAGTTTAATATTAGTTAATTATCAATTTATTTTAATAATATTATTCTTTTTTTTGCCAAATAATTTGTACAATTAGGGTAAACTAAATATCTAGGTTTTCAAATTTTGATAAAATAATGGACATGTTCACCTTGTGCTTATATGGAACATAAGTATATGGTTACGAGTATCAATTTTAGATATTTGTTTTATATTTTTCTTGTGTTATACACCATATGTACTATATATCCAAACATAGTAATTGGGTTCTACCATATCACCTCAACATGGGGGTTTTGGGGGACTATCATCCCCCTAAACATGGGTTTAGGGGTGAGAGCCCCTGATAATTTTTTTAGGTAAAACATTCACACTTTTATGATACCATAGGTAATTATACATATATTAATAATATAGATGGTTTTAGAACCCATATTTTTATGGGGAATTGTTGTGTTGTATTCATGGCCCAAGGTTTTAGTACCCATGGTATTATAAGATTTATTAGGAAATTACTTATTGATGTGCCTATATATACTCATATGTATGAAATATAGGAAAAGAATAAAAGAAAATTACATTATTATATTGTGAGATTAATAAGTTAATATAATAGTAAAGGGTGTTTCTATTATAGGTTTTTTCCTATAAGAGTTTCATAGGTAAAATCTTATGTATTATGTACTATTATGTGTACACTTTCTCCTATGATAATTTAACAATAAAGGTTCAATTAGTATTGATTATATTATATTGGTTTATCTATAACTTTATCTTAAATTAACAATGAATCTTATTTTTTATATGGATCCTAAAAATGTTGTAAACTATGTTCTTCTATCAATCATCTATGCAAAAAATGGGTAAGTAGAGTGAGACTAAATTGGTAAGGAGAATGATGAAAGATTGAAGAATTTAAAAATACCCAAGTGTGATCATATTTAAGGCCATTTGTTACATTTTTTATGTACGATATATATCACACACACAAACACATGAGATATATGATAATTTAGAAACATTGCCTTTGGAGATGAAGGCAATAGGGTATTTTTCTAGACTCAAGACACATACTGGATGATGTATAGGTTGATGAAAATAGAATTATTAATATTATATCATAGAGATAAGCTATTAATTTAATTTTTATTAATAAAAACACCCTTAGGACAACTATTAGAGTTACCAAAAACCTTCATGTATGCATTGACTACCACATTGCAACCAATTTTATCATCAAGATTGTTGGTTCATAATTTATTGTGAAATATGTGAACATGTTCCATCCTTTCAAAAAAGTAATTTTTTTCTTCAATTTAGTGATGCCAAGTAAATTAATATATAAGCATATGTGTGAATCATGTATGAACTACAATGTGTGTAGAAGCGATTGGGATTTACTTCTAATTTTTTATAAGTTTTCTTTCCTAAGTGTTTGGAAAATTAGACCATGAGCATAATCGAGCAATGGATAATAAAGAGAAAAACATTATTTTTAGTTAAGTTGTATTGAATATGTAACTAAGATGATAATAAAAAAAATACATGTGAATAATATAATGGAATACATACATAAGAATGAGAGGAGCATTAAAATTACATATCAAAAAGTAATCAAATGGAATACTTTATTCATATATTGCAAGTCTAGTAAATATTAATAAATATTAAAATCCACATGTAAACATATAAATTAGATACATTTTTTATTATTTGCATACCTATGAAACTCTATTAAAAACTAAATTCCATGTGTCCTAACTAAAATTTATTTCTAAACCTCAATAATAACTACATCAAAATTATTGAATTTTTCTATAAGTTTCAAGTTAAAAATATATAATAGATAATTTAGTTTATAATGTTAAATAAGTTTTAGGAAGCTTGAGTAACATTTATTGTTCAAAAAAAAAATGTTTAGAAGATTCATAAGTAGACATGTTTATATATATTACAAGTTAAAAAAAATCAAAAATAATTTATAAGAAGAATACATTAATTTTACATCCAATGAAAATATAAAAAAATTAAATTTGTAATTACGTATGACTCTAAATATGGAACATTAAGATTATTATGGTTTTTATGTCATCCTCATTTTTTTTGCTTTCTCAACACCCCTAGACTTCATACCATGTATATAATATTATGTAGGCTAGGCGAGCATTTATTACACTCAATGCACTGCACCTCATGTTATTTTTTTTCTATATAATGACCTCCACCCTTTATGTTGCAACTATTATTGAAGATAATGGGGAGGATGGCACCCAAGTGAGATATGAAATTTGAGATGAAATTCTATGATGAGGTAAGAGTTTTGACTCTCCCTCTCAAGTTGAGGTATGTTTAAACACTAAATTTATTGATAGTTGTGCAAATGCTATGAAAATAAATATCTTATTGATTACCTTCTTCATTGGATCCCCTTGGAGGAGTCCCTCAATGTCTAGTTTCAAAACTAATAGGTGCCTTCAAGTGTCCATGTCAATGGTGTCTAAAAACTTAATAAAGGATTTTTTATCGTTTAAGGATTCATTTAATTTCTAACCACTGCTATAAAAATCAAGTTATTAGTTCTTCACAAACACAATTTTGATTTTTTCTAAGTGAACTCATGACTTCAAGATCATAGACCAGGTTTCCCTATAGGTATCAATCTAGATTGAACTCCCTAGCCTCTATATACCTATATGGCCCTTTTTTAAGGAGATTATCCAACCCATAGGTTGTGTGTTTGCCACAAGCCACTAAAAAAAAATTTGGATGCCCTAGTAATAAAGTTTATGTTAAGGTCAAAATGACCAAGGATTTAAAGGAATACACTGATATTCATGTCAAAACTGAGTGATGGGTAGATGAAGTTGTTATTTTAATTTACTAAATATATGTTTCCATTTTTAATACTATGACCATTGGATCAAATACTACAGTTAAAAGTTTTGTCTAAACCATGATTCAATCCTCCAATAAAAAAATATTAGTGGGATGAGTATTATAAAAAAAAATTAATTAGGTGACACTAAACCCACTCCCTCAACCACTGATCCCCCTATGCAATACTTATATCACTCTTGATTATCATTGCATAACTAATACCTAATATAGCCATGTTTCACAATCAGCACATCCTCAAGTGAGCTCTTATCTCATTAGGATAACCTATATAAGTATATCCTTCTCTATGTTTTCATGTAACCCAACCCATAGTGTTAGTGTCTCTCTTTGAAAGGAAAATGGGAATAACACCACTCCATCTCACTTGAGAATATTATTTTGGAAAAATAATGTAATATCTTCACAACTATTTATGGTTTCAAATATGGATAGTGGAGACCCTTATGGATGATGTTTCCCAATGAATGTCCCATCTTTGAATGTTTGAGGTTTCAAAAAATCCTTTTAACTTTTTTTTTATAGAAGTTGTATGTCAACACTTGAGATCTTTATATTTTATTTGTATTAAGGAATTTAAAATATCAAGGTTTATTGTATAGACTGCTCCAAAATTAATTTGTTCTAATGCTACTCAATTATCCACCCAATAGAAAGATGGGTGTAGCAGTGCCAAAATCTTTTTTTCCATAATTTTTTATTTCTTAATTGTTTCCATATGGGGTGTTTCATAAAACCAAGATATTTGGCTACTCCTCAATGCCAATAGAAATTCATTAGTGTTTCATATCATTTATTCCCCCGATGATGACCCTAACATAGTGATTTTGTGTTATAATTTGGCCAATAACATAACCCTAGCCATGTGTATTGTGTGTAGGGATTTTAATATGGGTGAAGATTATTGAAGACAAATATTGTGCCATGATGATAAAATTGTGTGTGGGAGAATAAAAATATTGGTATTTTTGTAGGAATTGGTATGGCTTAGTAAACCCAGTCTCTTATAAATACATAATAACATCCATATATTGGTTTACATGATGAAACTATCATTCAAATGATGATACCATCTTAATATATTAGACCATTATATAATTTTATATCAAAATATTTCTTATTTTTTATTACAAGTGGGTATCATGTCATCGTATATTTTAAGCATATTATCTTAAACCAATATCCCATCATCGATAGAGTGGACTGGAGAAATAATCGATTAAAAGTCCTGTGTAATCAATTCTGACTAAACACCCCCCTTATTTCCCATTATGTCTCCCTAATTATCATATTCTATATTTGGAACATCTCATCACAACCATCTTTTCATATTATTTGGATCAAGTGGTGAATTGAGGCTATTATTCACACCACCACATTTCTTTACCATTATGGAATACAAATTACTCATGTTATTAAGTAGGGTGATATGTTTGTTCTCAAATAATACTAGATATCTCCTTTATTTTTTTAGTTAAAACCTTTTGACTTACAGATGCAAAATTAGGTTGCCTCTCTCAAACACCAATTCAATGTGGCAGATATTCATGTAGCTAGAGGGGTACAATGTTGCACTCACCTTTTATTGGATTAAAATTAAAGATAAGGCTTTTAAATAGTTTTTCAAGTCTCTAAAATCAAATTAATATTGATATTATATTAAGGACATAAATTTGGTCTAATTGAGACTCACTATTCTTCTAAACATCTCTACATTTTTGGAGCACTATAAATTAGTGTTTGAAACACAGAGGATGATAGATTGAAATGATATCCAAAACCATTAATATTTTCCTCCATATTGTATTGCAAAATTATCAAGCATATATAGTATACATGATTAATACAATCTTCCTTGGAAACCCATGCAATCTCACAATGTTTTTAATAAATAAACTTGTGACATATGTGGCACCACTAGTCTTCTTGCATGCTATAAAGTGTGTCATTTTATAAAATTTATCCTTTGTCATAAAAATATTCATTACCTATTTTTGTTATTCATATTTCAATAATAAAAGTCAAGGACAAAACTTCCTATGGTGTATTTGGAATTGGTAATGGTTGATACAACCTAGAATTCTAACATTTCCCATCAACATAATGAAAATTACAACATCATTTTTTGAATGTTTTGAAATCCATGATCATACTTGGTTAATAATAACACTCACTCAATTGTGACATCTTTTTATACACACCAAAGTGACAAAATATTACTCCATTATCCTTTTCCTTCAATAATTTCTCTTTCAAGAAACTTTGAGGCATGTACAACCTCTTTCCCTTGAACAAAAATCCAAATTATATCATTTAATCTAGTCATTATTTTCTATGCGTCAATTTTTTTCATGCTTCTTATACATCTCAAAAATTTGAATCCTCCTCATAAAACTCTTTCCTTGAATTAAACCCAATGAATTTCACTCTTAATTGACTCACTACTAGAGATATTCTCCTTAATGCATCTGCAAATTTATTAGGTTACCCACTCCTATGTTTCAAAACAAGATATATGATTTGAATAAATTCAATTCACTTCACATGATTTTGGTTCAAATTGACTTTTTTTTTTAATAAAATTCAACACTTAATTATATGTATACCAAACAAATTCCTTGGTAGATAAATAATGTCTCCACTTCATACAAGTTTGTACAATTACATGTAAATGTTGGTCATAGACCAAATAATTGTTCTTGGATTCACAAAAATTCTTAATAAAATAAGAAATAATCATACCTTATTGGCTCACTACTACTCATAATTCTATCCTACATGTATCATAATCAACCTAAAACACTATATTCAAATTGGAAAGTGTTAATAATGGCTTTTTTATTCTCATCTTCTTCAAAAGATAAATTTAATACTCTACTACAAAATCCACTTGAAGTGGTTTTTATCACCCTTAATTTCTCCCAAAATGGGTACACATATACCACTAATTTTTCTAATAAATTTTAAATATAAAATTTCTGACCCAAGAAAAATTCTAGACTCAAAAATGTATTTTGGTGATGGCCACTGAACTATTGCTCTTACCTTTTCAGGATCCATTCTTAACCCTTATTTTGAGATTAAAAATACCAAATATAGTAGCTCCTCTTAAATGGAATTACACTTATTGAACTTGACCATAAAATTAATTTCTTGTAACCTTTTTAAAACTAACCTCGAATGCATCAAATGTTCTTCTTTTGAATGACTCAAAAACAAATGTCATCAAGATAAATAATGAATAATTTACTCTTGTATGGTTTCAATAATTCATTCATTAGTCTCATGAATGTAATATATGTATTTTAGAAACTAAATGGAATAAAAATCCACTCATACAACCCATCATTTATTTTGAATGTGATAATCCATTTAACAACTTATTTAACCCAAATTTACTTTTCAAATATATTTTTGTGAAGTATTTTACTCCACTCAAAAAATCCATTGAATTCCTCCATACATGGTAATAGAAACCTATAATTTCTAATTATATTTTTGATCACTCTATAATAAAAATGCATCTTCCAATCACCACCCTTTTAAGTGCTAATAGTTTACAAACTTCACATGGGCTTCAACTTTATTGAATTAGACCCTTTTCCAATAACTCATTTACTTATCTCTTTACTTTTATATTCTACATTGGATTCAAGCTATAACCTGTATTGTTTGGAAAAAATTATATAGTCACTAAATACATCTGATGATTAATTCTCCTCATAGGTGGTAGTTTATTCATAAGATCCTTAGAAATTATATCATCAAACTCTTCTAACAAAATTTAAAATTGAAAAGGAATATCACTCACCTTGTTTGCATTCACATCTTGCATAGGCCTTAGGATGGAATAAAAATATGCCTTCTCCTTATTTGTCTCTTTAAAATATTAGTTATAAAAAAATAACATCACTTTAAGATTATTATCCACCTCTTCATACCCTATTTTCAATGGGATATATGTTAATCTCCTTACATCCTTAACAATCATGTAGGTGTTTTCTCTACCATCATGAATGAATCATCTATCAAACTATCATGGCCTTCCCAAAAACACATTATATATATCCATGGGAATAATATCATACCAAAAATTATATTTATATAACTCAATTTAAAAACTAATCATACATTTCTCATTCACCAATACTTGACAACCCTTAATCAAACACAATAAAATTAGATTTTTTAGTGCACTAACATTTTCATCCAAATTTTTTTCATAGTTCCCTTATAAAATAAGTAATTCAATCTATAAACATCAAAAAAAAATTGCAACACTTACCTCTCACTTTCAAAATAAACTAAAATAGGTTATTTATCTATAATGGTACTTCTTCCTCCTTATCTACTTTCAACAACATTATTTTCATTTACAAGAGTAACATGATTTCTTGATTCAACCATATTTATATTTTTTTCAAATTATTTATGAATTCATAATCTATATGTCAAATATATTTTCCACATTCAAAGCAGTTACCCATTTATCCTTTACCTCATCCTCTTCTGAAGTGTCCTTTTTCTCTATAATAATAGCCTATTCCACTTTAGGATTGATTATGATTTTGTTAAGTGATTTATTCACCTTCATAAGTAAATTTTCCTCTTAAACCATTAATTTTTCTAGTTCCTCTTAAAATCCCTCATCTTCATCTTGATTTCACTTGTTGTCTTCTAGACAACTTTTCATGTGCCTTCAATGCACATTGATAATATTCCTCAATAAACATTAAATTCAACATTATTATTTCACCTTGAATGTAAATATGAAATCAATTTACATATATTTAAACTTTTTCTTGAACATCTTCTAGATGACTAGATCTAATGGAAAGTCTATAAAACTCTTCCATAAACTCCACATTCAAATCCATTTGTATCTGATTTTGAACATATTGAATAAAATAATTTGATGGTTAGAAGGGAAGAACTTACCTATCATCCTTGTCACCATACTCTCCAAAGTTTTTGTTATGTCTTTACTTATTCTTTCTCTTTCCAAATGCACATTATCCCACCATTAGGGTGCATGACTTTTCATCTTGGTCAAAGTTAACATTAACTTCTTGATATCCTCTATTGATTCATAGTCAATGTGTTTCTCCATATAGATGATCCAATATATGAACTGCTCAAGGATTAATCTTCCCTTATATAAAGGGTTATATAAATTTTATTTAATACCTAAATTTGAACTAGGCTTGATAAATTTACTCTCGTGTTCATCTAATATCTTGTCCACTTCATCATCTTAATCTTATGATCTTTAATTATCACTCACATACTAAGCATTTGATGTTTATTTTTGTGATATATCCATTGCATAAATTATTGATTTGATTCCTCTTATCATCTTTTCCATGTCTTTGAATCTTTGGTCTCACAACCCTTCTAATGAGATTACTTCTACATACCATCTCTTCAACAAACTACAATTTAATCTTTCACAACTTTAAAATGACTCAAAAAGAAACTTTACACACATAACCTAAGAAGGAAAATATTTCTATGATACAATTACTTTATAGATATGTTTCTCTACTCTCACTTTCTCAAGGAAATAAGAATTAAACTGGAAATAAATAATTCATTTATGGATGTTTTATGAAAAATATTACATATACATTTCACACTCTACCCTTACCCATATCAATATTAGTCAAATGATTAGGTTATAGTGAATATATGCCTATCAATAGCCCTCTAGATATGAACTTACACACTCTATGCTTCTATCATCCAATCCTCAACTCTACTTTATTCTAGAGTTACAATACACCTGAAGTCAAATAAATTATTTTTAATCAACCATTTGTAATAAATATACCAATCTATTCCAAAGCTCATAACACAATACACCTGAATCCAAAATCAAACCAACTTGCTTGTGTGTGTGTGTGTGTGTGTGTGTGTGTGTGTGTGTGTGTGTGTGTGTGTGTGTGTGTGTGTGTGTGTGTGTGTGTGTGTGTGTGTGTGTGTGTGTGTGTGTGTGTGTGTGTGTGTGTGTGTGTGTGTGTGTGTGAAAATGTGGAATCATGCAGAAGGCACATAAATTATTTGACAAAATGTCTCAAAGATATGTGGTATTATGGAATTCAATGATTGTGGGATATGCACATAGTGGTTTTATTGATGAGGCTTAAGGATTTTAAAATAAATATCTAAAACATATTTAGTATCATGAAATTTAATGATTTAATATATCCATAAAATGGGTTTATTTTAAAGGCTATAGAAATATTTAAACAAATGAAATTATCAGGTCTAAAGTCAACTCCACAATCTTTTCCAACATATCCCATCCTATGCTAAAATGGAAGAGTTAGAATAGGGTATGGGAATCCACCAAAGCATAATCAAATGTGTATTTTTTTTATATATCAGATTTTTGAATGCCCTATTAGACATGTATGAAAAATTTGGGAGCACATAAAAGGCAGGTAAACTATTTGACAAAATTACTTAAACACATGTGGTATCATGGAATGCATTGATTATAGGATATGCACAAAATGGGTTTGTTGAAAATATTGTGGAAATTTTTAAGAAAATGCATTTGTTAGGTCTAAATTCATACCCCAAAACCTTTTAAAACATCCTCCAATCCTATTCTAAAATGGGATCATATGGACATCCATCAAAGTATAATTGAATGTGTATTTTCATTAGATATTATAATTATGAAGGACCATTTCAAATAATTTGGACTTATTAATAGTCTAAATCTAATCAAAACTATTATAAATAAGACTAAATTATTTAAAATTTTATAGTTCTAAATTCATTCAAATGTAATATATTTGTAATAGATATAGATTATAGCAATAGTCCTAGTATAATTTATTTGGAATATATGAAAATTATTCTTTTTCTAGCAATCACTGTAGTTCAATTTGGGGGTGATTTAATATTTTTGGGAATATTGGCATATTATTACTAATTTAGTTAAAGGGTCTAAGTCGTAAAATTAGTCAATAATTATGCTATAATTAACCTACTATTTTTTTAATTTTGATTGCTACTTAGACTTTCTAAAAATATCAAATTAATAAGGAGAAATATGACTTCGCTTAAATTTTTTTGATCCAACTAAGACAGAGGTTGATATTGACTATGCAAGATTAGGACACTATCCGAAATTGAGATTTGAAACTCATTTTATAATTAGATAGTATCATTTAAACTGGAAAAGAGTGGAATAGATGTTGTAGTCCACCTCTTCCATTGTTGTCCTAAGGATCTAAGATTTCAAGGTTTTGTTGAACGGGTCTATGTGACCCTATCTATGAAGTTTTGGTAGATGGAAGTATATAGATCTTGCTATAGAGAATATTATTTATTCAAACCCTATCTTTCATTATACTTTGACCAATTTTAAGAAAGAGGGGGGGTGTTTAGTATGTGGAAGATGTACTAGACATGTTTCACACCTTGTGTGTGGGAATGCTAGCTATATACCAATACTCAAAATAGGGATATATATATATATATATATAAAATTATGCCACTTGATGTGATTTATGCAATTTAGTAAATGAAATGTAAAATTTTCAATTGAATAAGCTTGAAGTGGCTACAGACTTATGTAAGGACTTAGATGAGCTTGTAAGTATGTTGGTTGTCTATATGCTAAGAATAGGGAAGATTTTTTTGAGTAGTTTTTCTTGTATTATTGCTTGATTATTTATATTTTCCAACCCTTTCTAAATGATCTTTGAATGGAATTTTATAAGGATCTATTGGTCATGCATTGAATTTGCTCATGTTAGGTTGATAAGGAGTAGGATGGGGAATCAGAAGAAATTGACCATTGGGATTCGAAGTGGACTTGGACAATAGCATAAAAAGTGGAAAAGAGTAGTATTAGAATTATAGTCCTAGTGTGGCACTATTATCTTGAGTAGATAGGACTTGGGGAGATTGATTTGTCTTGGAAAGAGGAGTTTGTCTTAGTTAGGATCATGTCTAGAAGGCTATGGATGATTAGAAATCAATGAAAATAATCCTATGAGGTTAATAAGAGAAATAAATAGGAACTTATGGGTTGGGTGTCATTATCCATGCTGAAGTTACCAAGTTTTGCATTTTATGTGACTAACTTTTCATCCCTTTTATTTTAGTGATGTAGCAAAGTGAAATACTAGGATAAAGGAAAAATAGAAATCATACCTAAACATACCTATAAGGGTGAAACACATGAGGCTAAGTGATGTTGGGTGTGCATAGAGAGAGTGTGTTATGAAGTGTGAATCTATAAAATAAAACAAAGAGTAGTCATTTATTACTAGATATGTTATATCTAAAAGAAGAACACAAAGTTGGGTGAGAGAGAGAGAGGAAGAGAAAGGAATGAACACACCTCACTAAGTATGTGAACAAATACAAATACTATTGTGATAATAAATAATATGTTGGTTAATGTTGAGTGATGTTGAATGTGTGTTGAACCAAGAGTAATATCATGAATGGAACTGAGTACTCAATTCCATAAGAGCGGTTCAAGAATGCAAAGGCTAACCCTTTGGCTCCATCATCACCTACTAAGTGAAGTTATATGATCCTACATGTGTTGATTGATGTTTGGATTGTGTTTCCAATCCCTCTAAATAGGTGGCTCAATAATATAAAGGTTGGACCTTTCACTCCATTATTGCCTTGTGAATTGAAAATATGAATTGATACCAATATGGAATGTGGGTTGTATGAGATAGATCTAGAAGGCCATGAATGTACTATGTTATAACAATGTTGACATGAATATCTAAATGTAAGCTAAAAGCTAGGCCACTCTTGGAAACTCCAAAAGATAGGGATTAAGCTTGTATGAAAGCCACTCCAAAATTGGTGCATTATGCTTATAATAAAGCCACTCAAGATCTCAAAAAGATAGGCTTGTATAAAATCTATTCCAAAATGATTCAAACCATTTTTAGATGGAATAATGCATGTAATTGTTGAGAGTGCCTATGTAATGTTAAACTCAAAAATAAAAGAAAACAAATGTTTTGCATATATTTCCCCCAATCATAGGTATTTGAAACATGGATTTTGATTTGGAAGTTGTACCAATTGCCCTATCTAGAATTAGAAATGGGAATGATCATGCCATGAATGATGCCTCCTATATCTAGATTCTCTAAGGAAAACTTCATTGAAACTATTAAATTTGGTCTGAAATGTAGATACAAAAATTATAATTGAACTTGCCTTTTTGTTTGTTTTTGAAAAATTTGTTTTTTCTATTTTTCAGATAGGAACACTGAAAGTGGACACTAGTGGCACCATTTTTTTTTGTCTAAGTTAGGTGTTATTGTCCATGACCAAATCTGGTAACTATTACAGATTCTTTATTATCTTCTTAGTCTATTTGACTAGTTTGATGTTTGGTTGTTATTTTTGGTGTTCCAAAACTAATTTTTTGACCATTAAGAGATCTGATCTCTATGACAAAACCCTTGTTTCTTTCCCCCTCTTCTTAGGGTAGGAATGAATACCTTGCAATAACTACCCTAAAAAAAAGCCTTACAAGTGTATTATGCTACAAATATACATGATATAACAATGATAATTGATAAGATATCTAAATATATAGCATGTTTTGTATTGAGAGATTGTCAGATCAATAGGGGTATACCTAGATAGATATAAAAATCTAATAGCATGTGCAATATACTAATCTAGAATTTAAACTCTAGTTAGTTGCTAGTTGTTAGTTAGAGGGATAAAACATGATGTCCACAATGTCATCTAAGAAAGAAAGATAAATGCATGATATGAATAATGGCATTGTAAACAATGAGAAAAAAACATACAACTAGCACATAACGAAACAAGCAATAAACATAAAAGGGTGGCCAAGGGGACAAGCAAACAAGGGACATGGGCACATGTCACTCAAACTAGAAATCAATCATACAAGGTATGTTCAAATGCCACATACACATATAATTTTAAAAATTAAAATTGGTGTCGAAGCCACAATCACATAGAGGAGTACATGTAAAGGACATTGGCAAATGTCTTAAGTCATACACATGAATAAAAGCAAAGGACATTAACAAATGTTCTAAGGTACATACATGAGACAAAGAAGAATTGAGAAATGCAATCACATCAAGATAATGCTAAGAAAGAAAAGAAAGAATGTAAGAAACTATAATTACAAATGCATCTAACTAATAAAAGAAATAAGTGAATGTATGCATGACATGTGTAGTAAAAACCTAGGTATATGCTAAGAAATACACAAGTTTTATATACTAGTGAGTGTCGATAGAGTAATTTGTGTATGCCAGTGAATAATGTACCTCAATATGATAACTAGAGTGTGTGGTATATCAATGACATAATCTAGATGGTGTATTCTTGTAGAAGATGCCCTGAGTGGGTATGTATATCGATGTATGTCTCAGATGTAGATCTAGGATGCCCCCTCAATGGGTAGAGTGAAGTAATCAAAGATCTAGATGTCATTACATAGACTCAAAATAAGATCAAGTGAAGCATGGTAATGTAGATAAATCAATAAATAGAAGCATAGAAGAGAAAATTTAAGTATAGCATAATAGTAAAAATGTAAAGCATGGATGATGCATATAATCAAAATGTTTTTGGTGTTTTTGACATATTTGAATGTTTTCAGTATCTTGATTTATTTGAGCTATGTACATTCAAGGACAAGAAATTATGTATGGGTAAGATGGAAGGGATGATATTAACTAATGATGGTTATGGGAGACTTCATATCATGGTGTCTTATATCAAGAAGAGGAATCATGCATGATCATGAAGCATGATGAAAATGCTGAGACTGTGGCTCTAAAAACTATATATGTTATAAATGATCTAAAATATTTGAAGTAAAAACCATGTGTGGAGTCCCTCTATAAATTTGATAATTGAATGTAATTATAGGGATCTTAAAGACCCATGTAATACTAGGAGAAGATCTCTAAACATGTTCTCTATGAGTAGATGCATGATATCTCAATGATACTATCATGGGTGTGAACACTATAGATGGAAGCTATCAAGAATCCTAAAACTATGGAGGTGTATGAACTCTCTATGATGGTGATGGATGCCTCAAATTTGGTTGAATCAGAATTGGAGGGACTATAAATGTTGATAAAAGTAAAATTGGTAGCAAACTAAAATTTGAGGTTGAACTAAAATTGGTGACTATACTTTAGAAGATGGCTCTAAAATGTGGAGTGATAACTCATATAGTTTTCCACCAACTGTAAAAACATGATTATCATGAATGAATTTCATGCATATGTGAGCTATACAAGGTATTGCTCAAAGTTTATTAATACATGATTGACCAAGGAACATATGAAAAACTCCTACATTCGGAACTATAGTAAATTATGTGGCCACATGTATTGGGAAAACCTATAAAGGAAGTATAATCTCACCCAATGAACTCTATATGTGCCTAATAAATCCATTGATAACTATGTCTATTGGTGTAATATCCTATTTTGAATATCCCAAATGATGTCATAATGTCATATTACACATGTTAAAACTATATCAATTATCTATGAGAACACTATGAATAGGATGATTATGAATGTAAGATTTGAAAAAGAGTGCATGATAATCTATATCATCCTTAATGATCTATTGCTCTGAGAAAGAGATTGAAGGTCTAGATGGAACTCTAGAATTGTATACACCAATCAGGTTTCTCAAAGTATGTAACTCAACTAAATGTGTCTTGTATGTATATGGTGGGGGATGTGCATGATATGCATGATGAAACCCTAATGTATCTCCTATTTGAAATGTTATGGAGAAGGATCTAAAAATATTTTCAAAGCTTTATCTTGTGTTTTCTTTCCCTGATGAGGCTCAACTGAAGTATCAATATTAATATGATAATCATCTATCAAATCTTGTATCTTGTGTCCCAAACTAATGCATCTATTTTATATATGCCCTAGTTCCCTATGAAACTCATACAATGCATGCTAATCATATCCCCATGGAAGAGGATTTTTTGGGTTAAATTTTTAAATAGGAGGGAAAGATATGATGTTACAATCCAATAGCTATTGTAAAACTCTAGTTGGAGAAACTGGTAGATAGATGAAGGTTCATCAAGGAGGTACTGATAAAACCACTCATTAAGGGGGATCTCAAGCTGCATTAATTATATGTTGATTCTAACTCTTGTTATCATTTACCTTTGCATTATATCATACTTTGTTGTGACTCTTGTTTGTTGTGTCTGAGATACTGATGTACTTGATTTTGCCCATTGTAATTAACTTGACTTCTCTTTTCTTTAGTGTGTGACATAGTTAAGTGAAGGAAGAGAATCTTTTAAACCTAATTGATTCATACAAATATGGTAGAAGACTCTATTTGAAGAGGTCCTATAACTCTTAATTGGCCATGGGGATAGTCATCTTAGCCAAGATAGTCTTAATATCAAAGAACATAATCTATGATATGCTCATTTGACCTTTGTTTCTATTGTGTAACTTGAGAATATGAAACCTTATCACCAATGCTAATGCTAAAGTAAGATAATAACATGTCAGCTAAAGGATTGAATGTACTAATTGATTGATTCAGTATACTTTACAACCATTTTAAAGCATAATCCTTTACGCTTCATGGAAATAACTTTGTACGTATCTAGTCATTGGGTACATAGTCCAACCATGTTGTATTAAAATCTCTCAAATTTGTCTCTAGATCATCCTTACCATCATATAGAGTAATCTTGGGTTGAACAAAACTGTGTGGGAAGGGTGTGAAAGCAATGTGACATGCTAATGGTGTATGCAGAAGAGAAAAAAAATCCAAAGCCTACATAGGTCTAGAAGTATATTGCTCAAGATATATCAACTTGGATTAAAGAGATATAATCTCTTGCATAATGGTTACCATATCATGAGATAGGACTGTACTAGCTATAACTAGTGTCATAGACGAAGGTTGGGTTTTTATAGTGGGTTGTTGCAACATAGTTGCCCATGTAGTGTCATTTACAAATGGTTGCTCTATGGTTTGAGAAGATTGACCATTGTTCACATTTATTTATTCCTCTTGAAGTATTTTAAGCATGTCATCTTTCATGTCAAGGTGTTTAGTTGGAAATTATTAAAGTTCCATTTTATCAGTTTCATCAAAATTGGTATATTGGGTCATTATTAAGATAGGAAAACAAATTAAGTTTCGATTAGATTTTTTGCAAAAAATTGTAATAGACAAAGTGTTATAAATTGAAAGTAATGAATATAGGAAATGTAAAGTCCTAAAAATAGTAGCTGGAGATTACAGAAAAAGGATATGAAATTCTAAAAAATGCAAGGTGATATCTCAAGAAGTAATGGGACCTAGTGTATGCAATTAAGGTTTGATAGATGATTTTTTTGGAAAATACTATGAAACTTTTTAATTTAAAGTGAATTTATGAGTGAAATATGCAACTAAAAATTTAGAAAATTATTGGAAAAACTTCATTGAATAGGAACTAGTATGTGTAACTAAGGTTTTTAGAAAAATAATTTTTTTAAAATTTACTATTTAATTTTTAAATTTGACTAGATTTTTTTGTTTAAATATACTAGTAAATATTTAGAAAATGATTAGAAAATTAATATGACCTAGTATGGGAAACTAGGGTTTTAATAGATGATTATTTTAAAATCACTATGAAATTTTTAATTTTAATATTGATTTCTAATTTTATTATATACGTAAAAAAATTTAAAAATATACGAAAATTCCATAAGAAAATTACCCTAGGGTTTCCAAGATTTTTGTGGACAAACAAAGTAAGTTAGGTTCACCAAATGATTTAATAGTTTTGGGAATATTGGCATATTATTCCTAATTTAGTTAAAGGGTTTGAGTATTAAAATTAGTTAATAATTATACTTTAATTAACCTATTTATTTGTTAATTTTGATTGCTACTAAGAATTTCTAAAAATAGAAAATGAGTAAGGAGAAATATGACTTAGCTTAAAAGTGTGTTGATATAACTAAGATAGAGGTTGATATTGATTATGTAGGACTTAGACACTATCATAAACCAAGATATAAACTTTGTTTTCTGATTGGACAAGAGTGTTAGAATTGGACATGAATAGCACTGAGACTTTAGTCTACCTTTACTGCTATTGTCTTGAGGATCTAAGCTTTCTATGTTTTGTTTGGCATGATTATGTGACCCTATCTATGACGTTTCAGTAGCTATAAGTCTATAAAACTCATTACAGAGCATATTATTTCTTCAAACCCTATCTTCCATTGTGTTCTGACCAATTTTGAGTAAGAGGGAGGGTTAGTGTGTGTAATTTTCACTATAAATGAATCACACCTTGTGCGTGGGAACACTGCCTACATACTAATACTACAAAGTGAGATCAAGCCATATGTAGTTCTCCCACTTGATGTAATCTATGTAATTGAGTGTATGAAAATGAAAAATTCTAAATTGGATAAGCTGGAGGTGGCTAGGGACTAATATAAGTACTTTGATGAGATTGTAGGTCTGTTGGCTAGTTGTACGTAGAGAATAGGGAAGATTAATTGAGTAGTCTTTCTTGTATTCTTAATTTTTTAGCGATTTTTTCCAACCCTTTCCAAATGATCTTTGAATGGGATTTGATAATGATCTATTGGTCATAGATTGAATTTTGTTGCATTATGCCAACAAGGAGAAGGATGGGGAATTAAAAAAATGACCATTGGGGCCATAAATGGACTTGGAAAATAGCACCAAAAGTGAATATGTAATGTCCCTTACTTAGGGGCTCTCTTATCTGCACAAAAGCTCTGATACCACTGTAATATCCCCTCCAAAATAGGAAATATAGCAACACAAAAAACTCTGAACAAGATATAACTTCTGTTGAATAAATTTAGAATGATCACAATAATATAGTCTCTTAATAACAAATTACAGATTGTATCACTTGTATTTCTAAACTATTACAATTGTAGTCCTTTCACATGCATATAAATATGGAATACAGTCTTAAAAACCCTGGCTTATCAAAACTGGAAGTGAAAATTGAATTCTGGAAGGTCTCGGCCCTTCTGTGTCGACACACAGTCGCCGTCGTCGGTCGATATCTCACCGATGTCGGTCTCTGTCGGTCGTTTCTACCGACGTCGGTCTTCAGTCGACCGATGTTGGTCACTGCAACCCTCCGTCTGCCGAGGTCAGTTCCTGAGCAGATCAGTACGGACCTGTACGGACTTTGTACGGCCGCCAATTAAGTACAACTTCCCTATTTTCAACCCCTGATCTGAAATATACGTTTCTAGCACAGAAGATCTCTAGCTGTATAATTTATTGAATCAAAACAAGAATAAAAGAATACCTGGAATATCTGTGATAACTTCTGGATGAAGCTATCTCACACTTTGGCAATAGATCAGCTGATATTCCACAGCCTCTTAATTGCACACACTGAAGATGGAACATTCTCCAATGCAAATGGAATCCTTGAACCCTAGGCTCAGTCTTCACAGAAGAAATTCTCAAAATCAATATCAATAATCAATAGCATATTCCTCAATGGCCTCCATGAGAAACCCTTATACCCTCCAAAAAGATTTGCTTGCCCTAATTAGGGTTTCTTAAATTAGAATTAGGGTTTCTAATTAAAATTAGGCTAAATAATTAATATTTGATTAAATCAATCAAATATTAATATCTCCCTCAATACATGTCGGATCCACGAACCGATCGAAGCTAGTGAATCAGGGAGTGATTCCGCACATAACCATGCCACAATAAAGGCACTCTGCTGCATATCAAATATCCCTAAAAAGTAGGAGCTCAGGCCAAATGTGTCTGAAATACCCTGAATGAAAATCAAATGAAGAAATCCTGTGAATCAAAGTCGAGCCAAGCTCCATTATGACCCTCTATCCATCTTATTAGCCTACGAAGGTCGCATAATAGGCTAACCATGACCTCAGAACATGTCAATTGAAAAGGGGACATGACAGAATAGGAGTGGCATTGGTGCTATATTCCTAATATTGTGTTATTTCGTTGAGAAAATGGGACTTGGGGGATGGATTTGTCTTTGAAAGAGGATTCTAGCTTAGTTGGGATCAAGTTTGGAAGGTTATGGATGATGTGAATTAGTGAAAACAAGCCTATGAGGATCATGAGAGCAATCAAGTGGAACCTATAGTTAGGGGTGTCATTATCCATGCTCAAGTTACCATTTTTTACATTTTATATGACTACAAGGGGACAGAAGTCTAGATTATCTAAAATAGCCCTTTATGAATTTCATGATAGAGATGTACGTAAAATGTGGAAGTGCACAAAGGACATGTGAACTCTTTGAGAAAATAAATAAAGAAAATGTGGTATCATGGAATGAAAACATTTTAGTGTATACACAAAATGGGTTTGTTGAAAAGGATGTGGAAAATTTAAATCAAATGTAATTGTCAAGTGTAAAGTCAAACTCGATAACCTTTACCTACGTCTTTTCATCCTATGATAAAATGAGATATTTAGAATAGGGTATAGACATCCACCAAAGCATAATCAAATGTGAATTTTTATCAAATGTCATAGTATGGAATTCCCTAATATACATGTATGAAAAATGTGGAAACACAAATAAGGCACATGAGTTGTTTGACAAAATGATTTGAAGAGATGTGATATTATGGAATGTAATGATTATAGAATATGAATAGAATGGGTTTTTTGAAATTGTTTTCAAAACTTTTAAGCAAGTGAAATTGTTAGGTGTAAATTCATACTCCACAACCATTTTCAACATTATCCTATGCTAAAATGGCAGATTTAAAAATGTGTATGCATATCTATCAAATAATAATTGAAGGTGTATTTTCATCAATTGTAATAGTTATGAATGCCCTAATAGAAGTATGAAAAATATGGAATCATACACAAGATACATGAACTATTTGAAAAAAATCTTAGATAGGTGTAGTATAATGGAACATACCTTGAAAAATTATCTTTTTAAAGGATCCTCTCAAACTATTTGAGGTAATAAAGTACTCTGGAACATACCTTGACCATCTAATCTTTGTTTGTGTATTATTAGCATGCATACATGTAATTTGAGTGGATGAGTGATTTAAATACATCAATGGCATGAGTGAATCTAGTTTATATATTCCTATACTTCATCACTATGTCTACATGAATAACCTTCTTAGATTTGATGGATATAATAGGGAACCTTTAAATTTTATCATCCAAATGAAAATAAAACTTATGGTAGTTATGGACATGTTTGCTTAGTTATTTTAGAAAACATAATAATATAGGCTTAGGAGTATTTAGAGTAACTCTTGTTTTTGAGCTAGATCCTCAAAATTCAATAACTTATATTCTTCTATCAAACATCTATGCATAGGTGGACAGGTGGGGTGAGGTTTAAATTGTTAAAATATTAATGAAATATAGAGTAATTAGAAATATACATCGATGTAGTTACATTCAAGGGAATAAAATGGTACATGTTTTTTGGGAAGGAGATAAATCACACTGATAAACACAAGATATCTATACAAATTTAGATAAATTATCTTGGGAGATGAAGGAAGTAGGGTATTCAATAGATTCAAAACATGTATTCAATGATGTGGAGGAGGATAAAAAATAACTATTCCTATGCCACAATAGTGACAAATTTTAAATTAGATATGTATTGATAAACATTACCCTAGGAAAACTATTAGAGTCATCAATAACCTTAGTGGGTGTGTTGATTAACACACTACAACAAAGTTTATCTACAATATTTTTACAAGATAAATTATTCTGAGAGATGTAAACTAGTTCTATGATTTCAATCAAGGATGATGTTCATGTATATATTATTGATAATGCTAAATTAATAAATCTATAAATATAAGCTTGCATTGTAACAAAGTAAAAAATTAGACATCTAGTGATAAATAAGGGATCAAAGTTTACTTATAATTTCTAAAAAGTGTTTTTACTAAGTGTTTGTAGATCTAGACCATGTTGTTAATTTCATAAAATAAGATGCATAGTATGCAATGTGATGTGTACTGAACTCACTATTCATGTTGATGAGGTACTAGGGTCATTATTTATGCTGATGAGGTGTCATGGTAAACACTTATCCGAAAAGGCACATGGGGATGTTGCTTTTTTATGACATGGATGGATTTGGGGATAAATTCTAATGGGGGACCCATAATTTGAGTTTATCTTATGTCAAAATGTGATTGCTTACCTTTTTAACTTTTATGCATGAGCATATGGAAGACAAAGACTATTGTTGATTAATATTCATACATGTGGGAAATACATGCCATATTTTGATGGCACATGGTCATGAAGATTTTGTAAAGATTAGATTCCTTATTTTGACCATTGGCACATGTGGGAGACAAACACCATTATTGATTACTATTACCTTTATATGAATTCTCATAATTTTTTTTATCTTTCTTAGTGTTTTCTCTCTCTTTCTTCATTACTTTTAATTCTATAAGAAGATAGTGTAGTCTAGAATGGGAGTTAAGCTTTGTTTTTAAGTTTTGTAGATACTTTTTGGTGTGTGTATGCCAAACTTCATGAATTTTTAGAAGATCATTTTCTGATATTAATATAAGTGGTGTGATTTATTGAAGAATCATAATATTGGTATGCTTGTAAGAAGAAGTGATTCCATAATTTAGTATTATATATAAATTGCCTAATGCAAATCTTGAGGAGTGATTTCATCATTTGGTATTAGAGAAAGCTTGAATCCTGCTGAGAGGAGAGTTATTTTTCACATTGTTGTGGGTAAAAAACAATAAAAGGAATATTCCAAAAAGGAGAGTGTTGGGTAGAAAGTTTCAAGAGAATTTTTTTTAAATTATTTTTTACCACATTGTTGTGGGTATAAAATAATAGGAAGCATCCTCAAAAAAATGAGAGAGTTGAGTAGAAGGTTTCAAATTCATTTTTGTTACAGGGATGAGAGAAGCCTTGAAAGAGTACAAAGATCTTGAGAGAGGCTCTAATTTTAGTATATTTGAGGTTGTGAAGTTATGTAACATAAGAATGGAGGATCATGTTATAATCACCATTTATTTAGGATAATTTATTTTATTCTAAGTTTCTTTTTCATGTGTGAGGAATTTATATTTCTATAAATTATTAATTCATATAAATCTAAACTCCATGAGATTTCACTAACCTATTCATTTTCCCTTGTGATTTGGGAGTTACTTGTATAACTCTCCCCACATGACATACACTTCTCTTCTCTTTGTAAGGGAATAGGACACAATTGAAACACACTTATAGGGGTTGTAAGTTCATAATGGGATTCTATGTAACTCTCATTATCCTTCTTTAGATATATAACAGAACCCTTTCTCTCCACTTTTTCTCACTAAGAATCATATAGATATATATTATTATCTTTTTAACTTGATCAAATCTTATACATATGGAGAAATGTGTTGTAATCCTTTCGATAAGATCACATGTGTTTTCCTTCGATATGTTCAGTTTTCTATTTAAAAATATTGTCACTATGGTTTACTTTTGAGAGGTAACTTAGTTTTGTGAAAAAAAAAATTTATTCCACTTTCATGCTATGTCATTGATGATAACTCTAGGGTGAATATCCTTCATGGTATTAGAACTATGGTCATCCTAATTACATTTTTGTGAAAAAATGTGCATATTTTTAAGTAGAATTATCAAAAAAAATTGCAAGGGATCTAACACTTGATATTTTTTTATTTCCATTTCCTTTTTATCCTTGATTTTTTTAGTGTATTATATCTCTTTCTTCTACACTTTTAAGCCACATTATTTATTTTAAAAGCAATTTTCTTCTAACCTTATATTTCTGGTAATCAATTTTTTTAATTATTAAAAATAACATTTAGTTTTTTTTAATGAGCATTATTCACTTAATATTTATATTTATTATCATTCATTTTTTTATCTCATTAAATTAAATTAATTTTTTAAGTTCGTTTGTAGTAAGAAAAAAAAAATTAATTGAATCTTTTTTTGTTTTGGTTTTTTCATGATGTTTTTATTAGTTATTCGGTTTATTTTTGAGTTTATTTTATGTGGTCAATATATTGATCTTTTTCTTAGATTTTTTATCCACTCTTTATCTATTTATAGGCAATGTATGTTTCCTAACCCTTATTTGTCATTTTTTTCCAATAGCATCTACCTTTAGTTGTGAGTTTCTCCACCTCTAGTGTTGAGTCACTTACTTTTGAGTCACCCTATTTTTGCCTTTTATATACTAATTTTTTACTTACAACTTTTTAGTTTCACAAAAAATTCAATTTCACTTAATCTCAAATCTATCTATTATTATTTATTTTACCTATTTATTTCATTTATTTTATTCACCATAGCTGGGAATATTTTTTTTTTAATCTTCATATCATTATTTCTCTCTATTGTTAATTTCACAAGGGGTCAGTTTCTCATTCATGTGTAACATTGTTACATGGTCACCATACACATTTGCCTCAAGTAAGCTTGTTTATTTAATTCATTCCTCTTTTTAACTAACACATTATCTTTTTTCTTGGAGAAACACTCCTTATTATAAGCACTCTAGGTTCACTTCTTTCTTTAACCTATTATTTTTACTTAAACTTACTTAATTTTTTAATACTTAACTTCATTCACTTTTATTTAAGCTCACTTTCCTCATACTCATTTATTCTCTTTGTTTTATTTCTAGTTCAAAATTTGGTAATGTTATTTTGATCTCAATAAAAAATATAATAATATAACAATCAAAACCATTAACAACCATTTATGATATATATTAGTGATTTTTTTAATCAAAATCATTCCTCTTAAAGAAAAAAATTCATTTTAGTTTAGTTTTTTAAACTTTAAGTTTTTTGTCTTAATTAATTCTCATTTTGGAATTAACACTCTAAGTAGGCCTTATTTTAATAAGTAGATGAGTTTAAATTTAAATATAAAAAAACTATTCAATATTTTTAATAATTTGTCTCAAGAGATTTATTTATGTTTTAAAAAAGCTATGGTGTAGGGGAGGGGGGGAGGGGGGGAGGGGGGGGGGGCATTTATTTAAATCCTTTGGTTTTTAGTTAAATAATCAACTAGACCTTTTTAGTTGATATTATCTCTTTCATATCAACTTCACAAGTTTATTGCAATTATCTATCCTTTTTTTGGCTCTTATTTATTTTTCACTATCTCTTTTGCATTTTGACAAAGTCATTTGCTTGGTTACATTCCCTTCCTATACATTTTATTGTCTAAGTGATTTCTTTTTTGGAATTAACATTCTAAATATGCCTTTTTTTAATAAGTAGACGAGTTTAAATTTATATATTAAAAAACTATTTAATATTTTTAATAATTTATCTCAAGAACTTTATTTATGTTTTAAAAAAGGTGTGGGGTAGGGAAGGGGGGACATTTATTTAAATCCATTAGTTTTCAGTTAAATAATCAACTAGACCTTTTTTAGTTGATATTATCTCTTTCGTATCAACTTCACAAGTTTATTGCAATTATCTATCCCTTTTTTGGCTCTTATTTATTTTTCACTATCTCTTTTGTATTCCAACAAAGTCATTCACTTGTTTTCTTTCCCAACCTACACCTTTTGTTGTCTAAGTGATTTATTTTACTTATTCACTTTTAGGTTATTCTGTAGGCTTTTAAATCACATTGACTTAATTATTACCTAAATTTAAACTCATGTCCATTAATTACCATTTATGAAAATCATATATACAATATATTTTCACTTTAAAATATTTAGTGCACATAGTAGATGGAATGGACCCTCAACTAGATACAAAGACTACTTGTGCTAAAATTCAAGATAAATGGTAAGAAAAAAGTGATGACACCTTAGGATTGATTGGCATGGCAATGACACCTAGATTATATGTTCATATTTATGTTTTTTCTCTTGCCTAAACTACTTATTCTAAACTTAAATATATTTATGATGTTTTGAATGAATCTCTCAAAATTTAAATTCAAGATAAATTATTTGATTTAAAGTAAAATGAATTCAAAACTATGGATGATTTCTTGATTAAAGTTCTTTATTTACATTCTCAACTAGTTGGTTTAGGTGTTAAGATTTTTTTATTTGAATTTGATTCATATTATCATGAAAAAGTGTTTACCTTGACCTTTATAGAAATTTATTACTAATATTCATTTACAAATAGCATTTTCTAATTTATCTACTATGTTCACGTTTAAATTGTCTTTTACCTTATTGTTTTAATAATTATAAAAGTTGATTCAATTTGGTAGTTTTAAGACTAATGAACATGTTTTTTTATAAAAAACAACATAATATTAGAAAATAACATGCTATGTTCAATAATACACATCAAAAGAAAGATAAAAAATCAAACTTAAACTGAAGAAAAACTAGAGAGTAATTATTGTGAAAAAAATACTCACGATGAAGATCAATGCTTTAAAAACAAATATGATATCAAAAGTGAAAATATTAAGGTCAAAGACAATTCTATCACTAGAAATAGTAAGACCCAAACAAAATAAAATTTAAATACTAGACTTGCTTTTACTTTTGCTTTATGTGTTTCTCTTATTGAATGGATTGTTGATTTGAGTGATACTCAACATATGACATCTAATGCTCAATTATTTAATTCTTAGAACCAGATATTTATAACAATAATTTAAGTCTTTTAAATCGTGATTCTTATAATTTTGAAGCCATAGAAAATATTGAAATACCTAATGATGATTTTCATGATGTTTTTCTTGTTCCTAATTTGAAATTAAATTTAATTTTCATACCACAATTACTCAAATGAGACTATAATGTATAATTTATTAATGATACTTGTTATGTTACATATACTAAATAGGATTTTTACGTTGTTACTAATACTTTTCTAAACAATGATAATTTATTCAAATTTATTAAATTCTCTTCTCCCTCATATTTTCATGCCTTGATTGGTTCTAATTATGCTAACTTATGGCATGAAAGATTAGTAAATATCAATTACCAAAGTATTTCACTTAAGAACAAACTTAATATGGTGAAATTTTTTCATGAAATTTCTCCCTAATATTAATTTTAATGGTTGTATGGATGGTAAAATTTATAAGAAAATTTTTGTATAAAACCTTGTTGGCATAGTACTAAAAATTTTCATTTAGTTCATAGTGATATTTTAGTCCCTATTCAAACTCCTTATATTAATGGTGATAAGTATGATTTCAAATTTATTGATAATTGCACTAGGTGATTTTGGATTTATTTATTAAAAATTAAAGATCATGTTTTTAACATTTTTATTGAGTTTCATGCCTTTGTTAAAAATTAATTTACTTGTTCTTTACACAAATTATGAAATGAGAATGGTACATAATGTTTTAATCGTGATTTTATTATATATTATGAGTAACACAGAATTAAGCATGAAAAAATTGTCTCCTATACACCTGAGAAAAATGGTGTTATGGAGCGTAAAAATAGGACAATCACTAAAATGGCTTGGTGTATGTTGCATGCTAAAAATATGTAAGATAATTTTTGGGTTGAAGGCATGTATTTTGATGTCTATCTCATAAATAAGACTCCCATTATATTTGTTTTAAATATCACACATGAAGAAGCTTGAAGTGGTATAAAACCTAATTAAAAATATTTGTGTTTTTCGTTATGATGCATTTGTTCATATTCTAATTGAAATGTAATAAGTTAGACTTTAAAGAAGATAATTTTGTATTTATTTGTTATGCTGAATAATATAAAGATGATAGGGCTCATTATATTTAAAATAACACAATAAAGATTAAAAGGGATGTTAATATTTATTAAAATGGTGTACTTAATTGTACTTCCAATTCCAATTATCTTTATATAGTTCCTACTTCTTTTCCTTTCGAAACTAGTGATGATCATAATAATGTGTCACATAATTATGTCATTCCTCCAATTCCTTATCCTTATTCTTCTCTTGGTCCACCTAAAACTATGCCTAAGTGGGCCAAGACTACTATATAAGATTATAGAATTAATATCAATCTTAATGATACTCATAAAACTAGGCAACTATTTTTTAATTATATTTTAATGTCTAAACTTATGCAGAATAATTATCCTCAAACTTTAAAACAAGATCAAGGTCATGCTCATTGGAAAAAATCAATGCATGATGAATAAAACTTTTTGATTTCTAATAATACTTACGACTTAGTCCCACTACCTAAAGGGCATCATTTGGTAAATTATAAATGGTTGTTTAAAACTAAGTTCAATTTTGACAATCAAATTAAAAAATATAAAGCTAAATTAGTTGCTATAGGTTTTTCTCAAATTAAATGAATTAAATATAATGAAAACTTTGATCTTGTTGCTAAGATGCCCACAATTAAATGTGTTTTATTCTAGATTCTCACATACATTGTCCTGTTTATCAAATATATGTTAAAAGTGCTTTCTTAAATGGTGACGTGGATGAAGAAATTTACATGTCTCAACCTCCTGGTTTTATTAATCAAGGCAATGAACATATTATATGGAAATTAAACAAATATATTTATGCTTTAAAATAATTTCCTAGATAATGGTACTCTAAAATCTATCGAATTTTTGTAGTTCAAGGATTTAATCATGGTTGTAATGATCCTAATCTTTTGGTAAAATATACTCCAACTAGCATAGTTATAAATTTTTTATATGTTGATGAGTTGATCATAATTGTTAATAATATTTAAATGGTTTCATGTACTAAAAATGATTTGAACAATACCTTTGAAATGACCTGTTTTGGTCTCTTAAATTACTTTTTAAGCATTCAAGTTTGGCAAGAATAGGATAGAATATATATTTCATAATCTAAATATGCATATGATTTATTATCTAGATTTAATATGTTAGATTGAAAACATATTTACATGCCTTATAAACTTAGTGTTAGATTATTTAGTTACATGGAAATAGAAACTATTGACCCAACTCTATGTAGATAATTAGTTGGTGGTTTGAATTATCTTCCTCATACTTGTCCTGATATTGACTTTTATTTTGGATTTGTTTCTTACATAATGCCTAAACCTAAAGTTACTCATTTTAAAGATAATAAAAGAATTATTTGTTACATTAAATTTAGTCTAACTTTTGGCATTGAGTATACCTCAAATAGTAATCATTATTTTATAGTTTATTGAGATTTTGAATGGGTTGGTGATCTTAATAATTATAGATCCACTAGTGGTTATTATAGATCCACTAGTGGTTATTTCTTCTCTTTGAGTTCTAACACTATTTCATGGAATAGTAAAAAGAAAAAAAATATATCTCTATCTTCCATAGAAGCTGACTATAAATGTAGTAATCATGTTGAGAAGGAAGCTATTTGGCCTAGAAGAATTCTTGCAGATTTGGGTAACCCACAACATTCAACTATTCAAATTTTTTGTGATTATCAAAGTTCCATTGTCTTAGATGAAAATTTAGTTTTTCATTAAAGGTCCAAGCACATTGAGATTCAAAATCATTTTCAGTGTAAAATTCTTGAAGACAATCAAATTCTTTTCTCTTTCTATCTTACTGAATAACAAATAGTTGATATCTTCACTAAGCCATTATGTAAAGATAAGTTTTTTTTTCTTTTATAAAAAGTTAAGATTGAAAGAATTTATCATCAAGGGGGAGAGTTAGTGATATTTATCCCTTGTTATTTTTTTAAAAGCCCAAAATAAAATTTAATGGGGAGTTTTGAAGGATTTCCAAACATCATTAGAAGACATCAACATGTAGAGAGATGTTTGCCTCCTCTCAAAATACCTCAGGACTAGGGAATCCAAAAAGTGAAACATGATAAATACCCAGACCCAACTATAGAAAATGTGCTTATGTATAAATTTGGGTATATGTTGAAAAAATATTCAACACCAAGACATGACTAAAAACATGTATAAATAGTTGCCCAAATGTATGGTTAGATTGTGCACATTATATGCTAGTATGGAGTTGTTACTGTAATGATAGATTTATTGAAGATGATAAGTACATTTTTAAATAAATACATTTATTATAACATCACAAAATTACTACATACTTTATTGGAGTGTGTACAATGAGGGAAACATAAGATAGAATTTTTTTAAAGATATGTATAAATAAAGAAGCCATGGGATTTAGATGCATGAATCAACATTAAAGATTTAGGATATGAAATTATAAATGTTGTATTTGATTTTGGATGTAAAATTAACATGATCCCTACTTATACATGGTAGGCAATGAAATGCCTAGTTCTAAGTTAAAACCCAGTGACTCTGAGTTTATCTGTCTATGGAAGAGTTGAACCCATTAGTAGGTTAGAAGATGTTAAGATCAGAGTCATAGAAATAAGCATGTGAGGTGACTTCAAAGTCATCAATATGAAGATAATATAACCTCATTACCCTACATTGGTAGGCAATAAATGAGCATAGAATGGTCAGATAACTATCATTACCATGCAAAATTATGTAGAGGTACATCAGGGAGATAATATTGTAGTCATTCCTTTACATAAGGTACATAAACCTGACATTATTCTAGCTAAACTAGACTCTTATTTTATCATACAAGAAACCAGTTGGATGAAGGTAAACTTTGAGGACAACCTAAAAGCTATGCATGTAGCTAAGTGTCATTTATTGTTTGAGCATACTAAACCTCAAATGTTTTCTTTAGTCACTTAATATTTGAAGACATCTAAATAATAGAATCCTAAACTAGTAGTTAATCAGTCATTAGAACCTTATCTTGTCATAGATGATTGTGTGTCCATATCAACTAAATCCCCTACTCCTTTAGAAGTTGATTTTTTCTATCAAGTAGATGGTCATATGTAGGATTATATAGATGTGACTAGATAAGGAAGATTACCTTGGGAAATAGATTCATCCGTAAGTGGATACTTAGATATACATCTACTCAACTGGGCTCGTGGTGATCGTAAAATCTAACCTATGAGAATTTTCTTTGCTACATAAGGACAACTTATTTCATACTATGAAACCAAAGACATCATTAAATTTATTACGTGCCTACAAGTTCATGTGGATACAATTAGTTAGTGGGTTAGTTCCTTGAATTATGCTTTAAATGGAATTGAAATGATATGGTGGACAATTCATAGAGATAATCATATAAATTGGGATGATGCATGTGAACTTATTATTAGTAAATTTTAACTATTACATGTCACCAAAAGTAGTTGGACTTACTTTCAAGAAGGTGAGTGCCATGAAATCCATATCCACAAATGTGTTGAGGTCTATGATTAAAAATGTGTATTACGTAACTACTAGGTTCATATATTTCATTATATACTTGTCCATTTACCATCATCCTGGTGTATGCATTACAAATGCATGATGCAAATAAATCATTGGATACATGTGTAGAGTGACTTTATATTAACTTTTTTTTAAAATGAGAATCCTGTGGCTCTTAATTTGTTACATAAAAGAAATCATTTTTTATGACATGGGTGCACAGAAGATTTAAGCACCATGATGGATTCTACTACATATAAGATAGAAACCTATTATATAAATACACCATTACAAAGATAGAAAGATACCAAGATGGAAGATAATATCTTATGCAGTTATGCCACCTAATATATAATTAAGAGGAGGAAGCTAAAGATATAGATACTGATAGTGATATCAATCTGATTGATTTATTTGAACCTAAACAACTAGTAAAATCATTAAAGGATCCAATCATAAAACCCACTAAAGAAGAAAAGATGTGTAACACATAGATTCTAGAATAGGAAGGGCAAAAAATTATAAAAGAATCTATTGTTGAGGAAAATTGTAATATTTATCATCAACCTATTAAAAATTATATGGAAACCATTAGAAGTAAGGATATTCCTAAACTAGCACATATCGGTAATTACTAGATTGAATCCAAGGTTTTAGAAACTATGTAACTCCTATAGGATTATCAATATGTGTTTCCCACAAAATCTATAGAAGGTATAGGAGTAAATTAATCCTTAGGTGAAATGCATATTGAACTCAAGGAGTGTGAATGACCCATAAAAAACTGTCATATAAGTTGAATCCAAACATGAAGTTGAAAGTGAAGGCTAAACTAGATAAAATGAAAGAAACAAGTATAATCCATCCCATAGAGAAGGCATATTGGTTAGTCATATATTAGTGAAGCCTAATAAAATAGCAGAGATCAAAGTATATGGTGACTACCAAATTTTGAATAATGCATGTGTGAATGATCCATTTTTTATTCCCTTCACATATGAAGTTTTAGAATTAGTTATAAGTCATTAAGCTTAATCTTTCATGGATGGATTTAGTGGTTATCATCAAATACCCATTTTAGAAGAAGATAGAGTTAAAACAACTTTCACTACCGAATGGGGATCATTTGTATAGAAGGTAATGCCTTTTGGCCTAAAAAACACACATATAAGTTTTTTTATTTAAAATAGTAGTGAATGCCTTTAAGTATTTCATTCATGACTTCCTAGAAGTATATCTAGATGACTGGGCAATCTTTTCTTTGTTTAAAGAACACTTGTCAAAGATGTGCCTCATGTTATAATGCTATAAAGATATGAGTATTGCATTGAATTTTTAAAATTGATTATTTCACACCTTTTGGTGTCTTATAAGGTCATGTGGTGTGCAATGAAGGGATTTTGTAGGACCAGGCCAAAATTATAGTCCTTCTTAATACGATTGCATAGTTCAGCACCATGAAAGTGTGATCCCTTTTTGTCCATAGAAGGTACCATTAAAAGTTTATCAAGGGATATGTAACCATCTCATCTCCATTAGAATATTTTATTTACAAAGGTACAAATTTTATCAAGACTTGACAATGTCAAGTAATATTAAAAATAGAGATTGGTCACTATACCTATTTTCATCTTTTTAGATTGGAGTAGGCCCTTTTGTGTGCATTTTGATGCTTATGGTATCATAGTCATTGGAGTATTTTTATAGCCATGATAATGTGGATTGGACCACCTGATTCATTTTGTAAGATGTGATTTATTTGACATAGAAAAAAAGACAAAAAATAAATGAAAGCACTAGATATAGTGTTTACACTACATAAATTCTGACATTATCTTATTGAGAAACCATTTCAAGTTTTCATAGATCATCAAGATCCGTGCTACTTATTTAACAAGCCTATGCTTGATAGATACATTTCAATATGGTTGATGTTCTTTTATGAATTTCAGTTTTGCATCACTCTTAAATCAAGTAGAGAAAATGTTGGGGCAAGTTATCTCAATCACATCAAAAATGGGAAAGAACTAGAAGAACTACAAGAAGATTCTCTTGATGCTTATCTATTTAGATTTTATATGATACCTAATAATTTTGAGGTAATTGACAATTTCCTAAAACAAAGATAATTCCATGTGCACTACCAAGCAAGAGACAAGAATCAGTTTGTAAACAAATCCTTGCCATATACTATTATAAATGGGCTCTTTTATCATTTGGGGAAGGATGAAGTATTGAGTAGAGTAGTTATGGAACATGAATGACCACAACTCTTACAGGAATCACACCAAAGAATAGTAGGAGGTAATTTTGGTAGAGAAGCTACTACCAAGAAATTTTTATAGAGTGGGTTAATGTGGCTCAACTATTTTAAGGATGCATATAGAGTAACATAGTATTGTCACCTATGTTAACGAATGGGTAACCCACTCTAGAATCATGAAATTCCATTGAAACCTTTTTAATAGTGGGGCATTGATTTTTTGGGACCAATCATTCCTCTAAATGAATACAAAAAATCATGGTATGTTATCACTATGATAGATTGATTTACCGAATGGCATGAAGGACACAACAAGACTCTTTTATTATAATATCATCACAAGGTTTAGATTCACCATCAATATTATTAGCGAATGAGGTACACACTTCTTAAATAAAATTATCAAAGCTTGTACTAAAGAGTTCATGATTTCCCATCATAAAAGTATTGTGTATCATTTATGTGCTAATGAACAAAATGATGCATCTAATAATATTTTGGGAAAGATGTTGATAAATATCTACCATGTCAAGAGGGACGATTAGGATGGTTAGTAATATCACCTTCCTATGATTCTTTAGGCTTATCAAACACACTATAATAAGGCCACATGTTTTACTCCATTTCAGTTGGTCTATGGTCTTGAAGTAGTGTAATGGAATTCTTGGTACCTAATCTACACATTATAATCATCGTGAGAATATGGATTGTGAGTCTCTCAAAAACAATGTTATTTAACTAAAGAATATGGACGTGTATTGATGTAGACCGTATCAGACATAGGAAGTTCATACTCATAGCTAAAAACCATGACATAATAGGAACTTGCAATATAAGGAATTTCACAAAGATCAACATGTTTTGTTGTATGATAATTACTTCATCGATTCTCTAAGTAAATTAAAATTTATATGGAAAAGGACTTAAATTATACATTAAATATCATAATAAGGAACCATTATTTTGATAAATCCATAGAGAACAAATTTGCTAGTGTAAGTGAATGGTTGTAAGATTAAGCCCTTCTACCAATAATTTTAATTTATCTCTTTCTAAAAAATGCTTGGGTGTTGAGTAGCGTGAATTAGATTAAGATTTCCCATTTTCTTATGTTTTCTTGTGTGTTTAATTTATTTTTTTTTGTGTGTGTGTGTGTGTGTGTGTGTGTGTGTGTGTGTGTGTGTGTGTGTGTGTGTGTGTGTGTGTGTGTGTGTGTGTGTGTGTGTTTGTATATGATCTCTTCAATAAATTTTAGAACTAAAATAACAAGTATAGCATACACCAACCATGCACTAAATAATTTAGGTGTGTCATTATTAATGTCAATAGAACTGAGAGAGTGTAACTAAGTCTAAATGGAAAAGTAAAATCAGCCAAGATCTCAACTTTATAATGATCATCCACAAAAATATAATGCTAGATCCAAGGCTTGATTGATGTAATCTTCACCAAATTGGGGGTTGATCAACATCATCTACTCATACTCTAGTATGGATAACATAAAATATAATAATATATATTGATGCATGTACTAATGACTAATTGCCTTAATTTCTAGATCAGATAAGATTTTCCATAACACCATTTAAATTGATATTGAATGGATAGCTTAATTTGGAATTTACACAAAAACCAATAGGTGTGAAATATATAAAGGTACAAGGTTAAGAACTAGGTTTCATTTCATTATTGCAAAAATTTTGAGTTGAAGTTTCAAAGTTGAGCTAATTTTTACTATGTATAAAGCATAATTTTTCTCAATTTTAGTATTAAGATATCATCGATTAGTCACACCTCATCAGGAATTTCATAGATATAATAAAAAATCAATGCGTATTGACCTTGCACTTCAAAATACAAAATAAAATATTCTAGAGTCATTTGATTACCTCTAAGTGGTAGAGAAAAAACTCTTCTAACTAGATCCAGTAGATGAAATGCAACCACTTATAATTGTCACCCCACATTGATTCCATAATATAAATGTCAAGCACCTACTTTGCATCCCTAGCTTTAGTGATTTAGGGGATATTGTGCAAATCTTTCTTGACTACTATAATGATGATAACATTTACATTGGATCTAACACCACTATAGTCGTCAACATCAAAGCAATGGATTGAGCTTTAGTCATGTCTATGTGAGGTGATTTTATTTCTCCATATAAGACAATAATGCCTCATATCCTTCAGGAGGTCATAGAATTATATGTTTGTAGGTCCATATGAATCCTAATTATAGAAATCCAAGATAAACAAGTGTGCATCGTAGTCAAGTACACCACACAAAGATTCTGGCATACCACTAAGTCTTTGAAGTAAATTCCTAAAGGAGTGGTGGACATTTCACATCGCATGATCCATCATAATAATTAGTTTAATTAGCTACCATATTTTATACATGAACTACTCATAGAAATTGACAATAGTACATGAGTTTCATGCATACCTTATAGTAATAGTTTCTCATATTTATACTATGTTTCACCTAATCAAAGTTCCCTAAAGGAGAAGTGTATCACAACATTAAAAACCTAAAAGTGTATAAAATTTTCAATATAATATGGATATTTGATTGTGATACCCTAACTCATGAGGGAAAATTTAAGATATGGTCAGAGGAGTGTTTGGAGTTGATTACTACACATCCATAGGTGTTGTTGGATGTCATGCAGTACTTGGGACAATGTGCTCTTATCATATTAATCTTGAAAGGTGTTTTCATCGACATTCATGAGTTGCCTACGACACCATTTAGACCCCTACCATTTATTGTAACCATGGACATGGTATAAGACAAAGTTACCAAGCAAAAATCCTATGTAATTAGGCATAGGACACCACTCCAAGCCATACCACCTAGTGTAATAGTTCCTTTAGAGCCATAACCTCATAAAAGTAGAAAGGAAAGTGCAAGATATCCACCCAATAAAAACTACCATCATCTCCACTAAAGTATAATATGATAAACATTGTAACCTAGCTAGATGACCCTAAGGTGCCAAGATCACAAGATACTATGACTAACCTAAGATGGGAATGGATGATCAGGAGGTTTACCAGGTGATGGTCATAGATATGGTAGATGAATTATATTATAGGGATTAAGAGAAGGAATTATTCATCTAGAAGGTAGTGTGCATGGTCTAAGTGCATAAGAAGGTCACTCTAAGTCTTTAGGTAGACCTACCACCATGCCCTACATCTATAATTATCGACACTATCCATGAAGAATCTAAATAAATGCAACAAAGGGTCAACCTATTCCAATAATAACCTTTTACCACTTTCTCTAACATTGATGTCATTATTCCTCTATTGAAAAGTCCAAAAACATCTATATTTCACTAACCCATAAGTTGATGAGGCTAGGCTTTTTGTTACCCTAGAAGAATGCATATTTGACAAGACAAACATAAAATAAGAAGTGAAACCTTCTCCTCCTTTGACTTTACCACCACCCAAAATTAGGATGGTTACTTTTTGACACAAGAAAGCATATGTCTCTAGCATCATGGTTTAGTAAAGTAATTCATTGCCTTTAAAACAAGACCCATAGGTTGAAGATATCATGCTAGATCAACCTATACCTAAATAATAATACATGTAATTAGAATAATCATCTTAAAAATTATAATGATGATTCATAAAGAAATAAAATAAGAGACAAAAGGAGAAAACCTAACAATAGTAAGATCAACAATCAAGTCATCAAGTTGAATAATCTAATGCCACACAAAGGCCTAGGATGTGGAGGCTAATAAAAAAAGATCTCTCGAGATGGGAAAGAAGGTTAAAAAATATATTGATATAGTAAAATAGGTGTATGAGGTGCACAATAAGAATATGGATAAAGATAATAATAATTAAGAGGTTGTGATCACTATTAAGGCCCAGGAATAAGAAGATAAGAAGCAACAAGATGTAGTAGCATAGGTTAAGAAGGCTTTAGAGGATGCCACTCGTACACAATAACAATTTGAGAAAGATAAAAATAAGAAGAAATAAAAAAAATATGAAACCCTATTAAAATAGAAGGATCAAGTACACAAATAACAAGCAAGTGAATCCAAGGCACATTCTGAGCTAACATCACAAGCACAAGATAAGGATGAACAAGACCAAGATGCTATGCTTAAGGAAATAAAAAGGAACAAGAGAGTGCACAAAAGTTACATGATGAGGAACAAGGGAAAATGAAATCTACAAAGGATGAGATGAATAGGAAAATAACATAGGAATCTAAAATAAAATTAGATGAAGATGCTATGTAATAACTTAATACTACAACAGATACTACAAAAAAATAGAAACAAGTCCCTATACAATAACTTGATGTATTGGAGTAGTTAGGGAAAGAAGAAGAAACATTTGAAACTATAAGAAGTGAGAATCAATCATATTTACCTTTAGGAGAAGTATGGTTACAGGACATTATAATTATGGGTTCTAGGTGCACCACCTTCTTGCTTCCACTTAAAACCATGTCACAACCCAATCCTTCAACTATCATGAGAACATTGATATCATTCCCATTACATTAGGAAGCATCCTTATATGTCTATATATTACCATTAAAGAAGCAGTTAGAGGGCACTACAACATTCCTAGTCTTCATTTCACAATAAGCCACCTCTCTAGAGTAGGAAGTTCATTAATCTAAGGTCAAGAACATTAATTTTAAGGATTGATAGCATGAAGCCACTAAGGTTATCCAAGACACTCGAACTTAGTCACTTGAGTAATTAGTGACAAAGTAAATTTTGACCAGTATAGAGTCAAGACCATTATATCTAAGTTTACCAAGGATTGGTGTGCATCACATAAACTCCATGTAGTTAGAACATTAGGCCAAGATGTCAAGGCCAAGGCTACTATTCTCATCAGTCTAATAGAAGGATACCAAGGAATGCTCGATGATGCCACACTTCAATCTCAGCAAGTCTCATATAACTTCATGAATTGGAAGAAATGATTGGATACCTCCTTAAATATTTCTAGTGTAAAATTTACAAAGGATACCACCACCAAAACAACCATGGATAGTCACACTACAATTGGAGAGGATAAGGAAATATTACTCTAGGAATCACTTAATGCTAGGGATAATGTGTGCAATAATCTTTATAATTGGTATAGTCATCTTTGGTGTAGCTCCTTCACTAGCATCTAAGCTCAGTGACATGAGGATAAGATGGATTATCTAAGTGGAGAGATTATGATAAGGGTTTACAACACTAAGGCATCCTTGAGTATAACATATGATGTTGATCTTAAGAAAAGCATCAGTGTTCATGCTCTATTATTAACCCTATTGTAATTGATCCAAGAAGTGATGCTAGATTTGAATGCCTATAAAATAAATTTGACTCCTTTCACTAGTGTAGTTGCCTATATTATCAATACACCTACATATAGGCCCTTTTTAGATCTCTAGTGGATCATCACATGCTATAAGGATACCTAGTCTCAGTCTAGTGACTCTTTAGTTCAAACTTCATACTTGTCCATGACACCACCATCAAATTAAGTACTACATAGAGTATAAATTTTGAAAAAAAATTATAACATTTTGTATTTGGGATGACTTAGTAATAAAAATAGTTATAGGATGGTTAAAAAAACATAAAGGATGGCTACATAGTTATACCAACCTATTCAAAACTAACAAAGGTTGGTAATTTAGTATTTTTCTTAGTTGAAAACCTAACAAGGTGGCTAAGTAGTGATCAGGAGGTGAAAACCAAAAATAATCCCTTGAGCAATTATTGTAAATCTTACTAGTCCAACCATTTCTTCAACCTCTGGTCACTTACAAGTTTTGAGAGATCCTATGAAATATTCTTAGGAAAAGCCAACCTTTTAAGTCTGAGAAATTTTTTATAATAGAATATGGATTATAAAGTTGTGTATGATGTTTGCCCAATATTCATGCATTATGCACTCATTTGGTCATTGTATAAGTCTATTTTGTATTATCTTCATGACTTGTAATAGGCTATAATATGAATTGATTCCACTTTATGTGTCAAGTATGAGAAGAAAATGAATAGTCATAGGCTGGAAACATTAATTTATACTTTCATTTCTAAGAAGAAGAGGGTTCCACTTTTAGATGAGATTAATAGAGATTATCTGGTTATGATTACCTGTGTGATTTATTAATATGTTCCTTGCATACATTCTCATGTGTAGTGTTTTGATTACATTGTGTATAACTATTTTCAATGCATTATTTCAATCTACGCAATGTTGATTTCTCTTAATTTATCAATAACATAGGATAATTAATTCTTCCTATGTTTTTTTCATCCAAATTCCTTTCTTTATATAATAAACTATTCTATGCAGATGAAGTATATCACATCTATCCTTCATCATGTTATGATTCTTCAAGAACCTTCGATAACATCAAATATTATGACATAATGATATACTAAATTAAAACCTCATGAACTCATCTCATATTTGGCATATAAAATTAGGACCCATTTCACAATGGCTATCTCCTACACATGCACCAAACCCATCATGATATCTCCATGGTTGGAAGAGAAATAAAATAAATGACATTAATTAATTTATTACTCATCATAATAATAATAAACATATATTATTATGTTACCCAATATTAATGAATAAGTGACATATCAATCAATCCAATCCCTATTACTATGGATCTATGTGCCCAACCCAATGTGACACTACTCAAGGCATTATATGAATCCCTCCTTCATAAAATTTCATCCCAAAGTTTTTTTTCATAACAACTATCCTCATAGATACATCCATCACTATTATTTTTAGACAAATACGATAGGATCAATATGATGCCTCATTAGTGTGCAGATAATAAAAAATAAACTAATATATAAATTTTACATGGTTTAAAATAATCATAAATATAGATGTCAACAAATCCAAAACTTTATCACCAATGGATCCCAAACCACAAGTGATCAAACTTTCATCACCATTTATGACATTGTGGAAATAAATAAAAACACCAAGTGGTGCATTAAACATGATACCCATCATATTATAAATGACTTGAATGAATATCCAAACCTATGTAACATCAATAAACATGGCTAGAATATAGATCATCATTATCATATCAAGGTGCAAACATAAATCAATTCATATGTGCTGGAACATAATAAGTAAATTTATTATCCTTCAAGCATAGAAGTGATAAGCAAGGAGGAACATATTTGAAATGAAATATTCTTGATGTTATTCATTCACATAGTGATCATCTAGAGAAAATAATCTAAATAACAAAAAATCATCATAATAAAAAAAAAGACAAGGTTGGAAGAAGAGATACTAGAACAATAAATGACATTAGTAAGATAACATTGCTAAACATGAATAAAACCACTCACATGATAATTATCCATATGTTGCATAAACTCAAAATAAATAAACTTCACAAATTTATATCTCATATGTCAACTGTGGTGAAACTCAACACATGACTGAAAGACATGATCGGTTATATAGTTTTAATGGGATACCTCATGAAAATCATGTCTATTTAGGTATGATATATCCCATCATGTCCAAGGCATTGGTAATATATCTTTACTACTTGAATGACATATCCATAAAATATAAGATGTTGTGTATGTCCTATGACACACTAGTAATCTTCACTCAGTTATTCAAATGTATTATCATAACCTTAAGGTTTATTTTTAATATAAAATCTATAAAAATATGTGTCTCATCATATAAAATTCAAAAATATCTAATTTTTTTTCAAGAACAACTAGAGTTTATAAAATTTTATTACTTGACTTTGTTCAAAAGAACAATTAAATACTTATTGTGAAGGATTTAAATGATATAAATTTGTGGCATAAAATATATGAAAGTGTATATTTTGGATAAATGGTTACACTAAGATTTCATAATATGGTAATATGACTTACTCTACTAAAAAATAATACATATATATACCCCAATTATCTAGCAGGAAAACCAAATAGATCATCTTTTAGAAAAAATTAAATTTTGAGCTTCTATGAAACTACATTTGGTGCATATTTACCCATTAGGATCCATGATACCTAGTCACCATGGGTTTCATTATTTCAATATTTTTATTTATGATGACAAACAACAAAGTGTTGGTATAGTGTTGAAATACAAAGGACCTTCCCTTCAACTTTTTTGATGCATTAAAAGTCATTTTAATATAGTTATTTATCACTAAATTAAATATATACACTTGGATTATAGGGGAAGGAGAATACACCAGTAGCGTCATACAAAATAAGCTTAACTATAACCACCTAATTACCATATATATATTTAAGACATATATGTATAGTAGATGGAATGGCTTCATGTTTTTGTATCTTAGCCCTACCTAATAACATGTAAACTATTTCAGCACTAGGAGCCACTAAGAATATGGTGTCCATGTGCATGGGGCCAACCTATAATGGAATTACTATCTCCCTGATGGAGATTTGGCATGGACACTGATTCCATGAATAATTGTATCCATTTCAGAAATATCCTATTGTAAATAACCCAAATGATGTAGAAGTGTAATAGTACACATACTAATTCTTGAGTTATTATGAACCATGACACTATAAAAATGATGATGATCGATGTAAGATCATATAAATAGTGCCTATAAATCTCACTCATTATTGACAATCTCCTTATCTAATAAATTGATGAGAGGTCTGGTTGGCACTATAGTATGATGCACACCATTAATATTATTTAGATGGTGTGTGTCCATTTTATGAGTATGGTAATATTTTGGTGGTGTATGTGCCTAATATGTATAATAAACACTTGAAGTGTACATTATTTTATTAGTCATATCTTTTAGAAATGGTTTTGAAAATATTTTCAATGTTTTCACATCAATTGGTTATCCTCTAGGAGCATCTATAGGAGTGATAACATTAATGATATTATCATATGTCAAGACTTGTATCTTATGTCGCCCTTTGATGGATATTTTTGTAGTATGGCTTGGTGCCCTGTGATAGTCCAAAAATGTGTTGGAATCATAACTCTTTTGAATATTCCTAGTCGTATCTATCTATTTGATGGGAAGGAAAGATATGATGTTGCATTTCAAGATTTGTTGGAGAACACGTGCTATAAATTAAAGAATATTTGAGAAATATCTCCTTGGAGGAACTAATAAAACCATGCAAGGAGTTGGATCTGAATTGACATCACCTATTATATTTGTATTGTTCTTATTTTTAGTGTGCCTCACCTTATATGGGGGATTATTGGAACTCTTATTAGTTAAATTTGATCTAGTTTTCTACTTTACTTTTTTCATGGAGAGAAGCTTGACTTCTAATTCTTTTATTATGTGGCATAAAATTGTGAATGATGGAATTTTTATGAATATTATATCTTTATGTAATGTTGTTAATAAACTTTACTTGAATATGTCTCGGATTTATCTATCTACAATGAGGCTAGTCATCTTCACTAATATAGTTATATAATGAAAGACATTATTTAGCTATTGCCTCATTGTATTTTTGATTGAGTTGTGCAACTTGAGGATATGAAACATTGTAACTGATATTAATTGAAAAATGAGCTATAAACATATCTTATAGTGGACTAAATGTTATGATATAGTGATTAGGAATATAATATAACCATTTTAATGCATATTACTTTAAAATTTTGTGGGATAACTTAGTCAAGATCTAATCATTAGACACACAGTCTGAACATGCTATAGGTATAGCACAAAGATGATTCTCTAGGTCTTCCTTACTATCATATAGACTATGTTTAGGTGCCACAAATACGGAAGGAAAATTAGATTCCAATATATGTCATGCTAAATGTGTATTTAGGATTATATTAGAGTCCAATGCATAACATGGTCTAGAAGCACCCTATTAAATATGTAACACCTTAGACTACAAAGAATTGATCTTTTATTAAATGGATTGTATATCTAAGGAGGAATGTTTTGTACTATCCATAATAGGTTATGCCACTGGTGAGGGTTATCTAGTTGTATCTATTTATTGTAGAGCCTATGTTATCCTTTTAGTAGGTGTAATAATATTAGTATTTATGGGATTGGACAATTAACCAAGTGGTGTGTTTTTGATTTCCAATATAGCTTGAAAAAATATGTGAATGTTCATGGGTTTATTCCTATACTTTATCTCCTATACTTTTGAAGACCTCATATCTATTAATTATTAAATTATCATCATCAAAATGAGGAAGTGTGTGCTGAGTTTGATCCTATGTATCATCAATTATTTTATTATATTGCTCATGTTCTAATGTATTATCATTAAAGTCTAAAAAACTAGGATTTGAAGGATCAAAGAGGGGTTTTTTAATTTTTAGTTTAACCATGGTATAGGATCAAACAAAATGAATAAGGGTATGCTCAATATGGTTACCACTAAGCCTATCACTTCTTCTTAAAAGAAGAGATGGATTATAGTAAATAAAATGAAATATTATTTCTATAACATAATTTATGATATATGAAAATCCTACAATAACAAATGGAAATAGAAAATATAAGTATAAAAACTATAGGAACATCTAGTGCTAGGTTTTTTGAACTATTAAAAGTAAGTCAGGGTCATAAAATGATTTAACTTTAAATGGAATTATAAAATGTAAAACCCTAGTTTGACAAAGTTATCAAATATTTTTTATTAAAAATTACATTCTAGAACATTTTTCCAACGGTCTTAAAGCATACTATATATCAAACTATAGTCACTAAAAAATATTAAAAAAATGGCATATTAGTATCACTTCAAACATTTTAACTACATTGACTATAAATATATACATTAGGAACTCTATCTTGAAAATAGCGTACAGAGATTTTAATTCATTCTCATCTTCCTCCTTTTTGTACCTCTATCTCTCCAACTTGTAACTAACTCATAACCACTTCTACTCTAACTTATATCCCATGAGTCTATCACCTCTACCATTCAAAAAAAATGTTCATATATGAGAAACTACCTTTTTTGTATAACTAATTGTATGACAACTAACTCTCATAGTAACTACCTAGACATGAGAGGTACATTCAAAATCTTATCATTTTACTCATTTTATGTATGTTTAACACTTCCATAACATCCAATTAAACTCACTTGAATAATCTTACATTCATTTTCTACATGAAATTCTTGACCATTTCTTAAAAGACTCCTATGACAATTTCAAATAGTCAAATTATTATTTTTGCATGAAACTCTCTGAAGGCCAATAACATCTGATACAAAGCTTCCTAATGACTCAATAACCCTCCTAAGATCCCTATTGGACTTCTAACATCAAAACTAGACCATAATGATTTTTAAAAATAAACTTGATTACATGGAGTTTCTTGATGCTCCTGCATCATAATCTCTCATCTTAGTTTTACTTACATCAAGAGTGGCAAAACATTAACAATTAATAATGAGAACAATCTATACACTCAATAATCAGATCATCAATTTGGAGTTAGAAGGGATGACGAAGTTCTTACATGGTAGAGTCTCATAAACATTTTATTCATGACTTAAATAGGATAAAATAGAATATTACAAATATGTAATTCAACATATGTCTTAATACATGCTTAAGATAAGATAATTTTATCTATGCATTACACTCCGCACGACTACACATATTATTAGTTTTTACCTAATTAATGTTAAATTGATGAACATACATGAAAATATTCCAATTCCTTTTATGGATGAAGTTATAAACACAAATAAATTATTATATTTCTAATTTATTAATAGAGATATAATTGATATTTTGAGTAATATTTTTTATGAAACTCTTCTCTCAAAGAGTAATTAACATATATAAATAATCCCTAAATTTTAGATAGCAAAGTATTCAAATACTATATTAATATGTTGTTTTAATTAGAAATGAAAATATCCCCATGTTAGTCAAATATATTCAATTCTTATTTACATGGAATAATCGTATCTACATCAGTGCATAAGAGAATACCTTCCTTAATAATAAGGTAAAAGGTGCCACCTTTGTAGCTACAATATTATTATGTATAAATACTTTAGCCTATGATAAGGAATTATCAAACAAGGTATAATATATCCAATAATTCCCAATGACATTACAAAGATATTAATCATAATAAGGGAGATAATTCATTCATATTAATGTAGTTAAATGCTTCTCCATGTTAGATATATTAAAAAAAAATGGTGCATATATTTATGAAGTAAAGCTTAGAACTTGGCATAATCATGATTTATTTATAAAAATATCTATTGATACAAGTACTATGTTAATCCAAATCTAAGTGGGATCTCTCAAGAAGAGGGAATAAAACAACCAATAATATCCTCTACAAAGAATATTGATCTAACCTGATGAGATTAACTTAGTCATCAAAAAAGAAAATGTTTAAGAATAGGTCCCTAATTCTTCATTGGTTAATCTCAATTTATTACATGATATTCATAAGTAATATTAAAAATAATAATGTATTTGATTGTTAGGTTTAATTCATTAGTTATCAATGATAAAAACAATATTTCACATGGGGATGCAATAAATTGGGTTTTTCTCCATTTTAGAACTTCTTATGTTAGTCAAGTCTTCTTAAATGACATTTAGGTCTTAAGTAAGATTGAAAATGTAAATTTCTTTTAATGCATATGATATAAATAATGATTCATTGATAAATTCCTCATCAATATTATAATTTATTAAGGTATAAATAAGTAAGGTCATTTCTTTAACAAATTTAACAAGTCCACAATATTTACCTCTAAATTTAACATTAATAGTAAGTAGTAGTGTATTTATGTTTAAGATATTATGATACTAGTAAATAACCACACAAGAATATATGATTGTCTCATGATATATAATCTAATAACCTATAACAAAATACTCAAATAACTGCTGAGTCTTAGTTTGTGGTAAAACACTAAGCAAACTTTAAGTGGCTAAATAGGTTGTTATGACAAAAATATCAACATGTGGACTAGTCCCTAGTCAATGTCATAGTTAGAAACAAACTGAATATTCTTCAAATTAAACACATGAACAAAAATCTCACAAAGGTGATGATAAGTTTTATGCCCAACAAAAAAGGTAGGACATTATATTTCTCTCCCCTTATAAAAACATCTTGATCAATGCTATTAATAGAGTCATATCACTGTTAAAGGTGGTAATAAACATTAATTTCATATTTATCAAGGAAAATGGTATTTATTAATAATTAAATAGATTAATGCCCCAAAAATCTTAAAATTAAATCTAATGTTTTATATTAAAAATCGAAATTCAAATTCACTTGATTTTGTCTTTAGTTTTGGTTACCATTTCAAAATAGCTCAATGATTTTAAAATAAAGTTGTTTTTTCAATAATGTTTATCATACTAACCACACTCATTTTTAGGGGTTCCCTTTGTACACATGGGAAATGTAAATTTTTTGAAACAAATGTTATTCAAATCCTATCATTAAATTAATATATCATAATGAATATCATAAGATGAAATAAATATTATTTATATATAATAACTACACCACAATATGTGAAAATAACTGAAGTTTAGAAACATAAGTAAGGAGTTCTTATCAATGTGAAAAATACACTTTTGATCATATTCTAAATTTCATGAATACAATATTAGATAAACCATAATTTTTTACAAATAATTCATGTACTAATTAGAAGGTGTTAGCTATAATTATGAGATTCAAATTATACCTCAAGGGAAGATATGGGATTTTCTATAAATCCAATAATAGAAACATAATACATATATAAATCTATTTGAAACCATATATTTAAAAGAAAATTCATAAAGTTATTACAATATTTATAATCTAAACATTCACCAAAAATCATATAATCATCACAATATTAAGGAAATATAATAATATATTCCCTTATTCACTTTCCACTTTGACTCTCACCACCTGGATTATAGGGTGTATATTAATGTGCTCATGAATATATAATATAAATATAAAAAAATAATTTATAAATAGTGTATTATCAACCCATGACCCCTACCATGGCCACATAATACAAGAATTATGCACTCATTTACCATTGTGATATCTAGTTGATATATGATAGTAATATCCACTGTCAAGAGGAAACTGACATGCAACTTCTACTACCCAAAATTACTCTTCAATTCCATCCAATAGTTTTCATATATCATAGTGATGAAAAAATGGGAACCAACATGCACCCTTGATGGTCCTATGTTTCTCCTTAAGTACATAAAATAGTGTGCATATATCATAGTGATGAGAGCAAGGGAACCTTCAAACAACCATCCAAGTCCCCAAGTTTATCCTTAGGTATGTATGAGATTATATATAAGAATTCAATCTATAAAAAAACCAATTGGGCCCCAATTTTCTCTTTCATGAACTCATAACAAATTTCATGTATGATAATGATGATAGGAAAAAAACCAACAAGCAACCTCGATGACCTCAAGTTATACTCTTAAGCAGCATGATAGTATATCATTTTCTAACACCCATACACATGTAATTTTAGTAGCAACTAATAATTAATATGGATTTGGTAGTGTTACCTACCATGATTTTCCCACATAGATTAACAATGCAACATCAAGATATATTTAATGAAAACATGAAATAGCTAAGTAAATTATTAAAAAGCATAAAACTCTAAAATTTATTGAAAGTAAAATTATCTACTAATTCTCTTTTCATGAATAAAATATTACATAATATAAATTAAAAAAAAATCATATTGGATTTGGATTTAACATACATAATTAAAAAAATTAAATAAATCAAAAACTACTTAAAGCTAACTGAGCCATGCAACTTTAAAAATATTCATATTTTTAGTAATTTTCATTTTCAAGCAAATTTTTAACTGTTACGTTTAGACATTTTAAATTCAACTTCATATGGCATAGAAATCACCATATATATTTGAAACACTTAAATTATCCTAATTGATGGATTTTAACTAAAGTTCATGTCCATGTATAGAAATATGTTATTTTTAGAAATGGAAGAAACATGAAAAATATTAAAATAAATTTTTAGACCTTGAGATGGTCATGTGTAGCCTATAAAAAGTTATAAAAACATTTGTAACTAGATAATATAGGTTATTACTAAATTGAATTTTTTAGATGATCATTTTTACATAAATGAGAGCACAAATAGAGTTATGGATAAAAATTTATTGCTTCTATAAGTTTGATCCATGTATCATTCTACTATGATTAAAAATAACTCAGCAGTTTCAAGTTGACCTAATTAAAACTGTACCATTTATTCTTGTCAATAAATTTCAGCTCCTATTATAAACTCCAAGTTATGCCTTCCTAATATAGTGCTTACCATTGTAACAAATACTTGTTATAGCTTCATTGCATTATGTGCATTGCCTTATTATCTAAAACTTATGTTATATTTCATTGCTTGTTATCCGGTACCTACTTCCAATATATGTATTTATCTTCTTTTGATTCACTATTTTATCGTTGAAAATAATATAAATCATAGCAATGTTGGAAATATATAATAATTATCTGGTAAACTCATCTCATAAGCATTATAATTGATTTTATTCATAATTATAGAAAGACAATTTTTTGTATTTCAACATGTTACATGTGACTAGAAATTTTTTTTTCCTCAATTAAACTTTAAACAAATATCCTTATTTAAATACCTTTGACCTTATTTTGACCTCTATTACTAATTTATACTTTTCTATAGATTTATCTTAGCTTATTCTTACACCTATTGTATATGTTTTACAAATGCTTCTGCATCATCGCTAGCTCATTCTATAATTGATAATTACAAAAAATATGAAACACCCATTGGATTTTTGCTATAAAAATTTGAAAATGGTGACTTTCATTTTGATCCATTGAATGAAGTATTATATGAAAACTTGGCCTTTGGTAAATCTAACTCCAATTGATTGGGTTTCACTCCAACTATGCATGTCAACATATTTCCAAAGCTCATGTTTACAAATTCTATTTATCCATATATTGTTTGGTGGTATGTGTTGATGATTCTAATTACTCCATATACTATTCCTTATTGTTGATGAACACTTATCATTTTATGATTATAAGAATCCAAGGCGTGAGTTACAGTTTGTGACAAGTAGTGTTTCTATGGTGCAATAGTCAATAAAGTATGAGAGCTTCCCACAAAATTTGTTTGATGTGGTGGTTGGGAGCCACCAAGGTCTAAGTCTTTGTAATCTTGTAGTCTTCCTGGTCAAGATTTCTAACTCTAATATAATGTAAGTTAATATTTATAGTGATCTTTAAACTAAAGTGAGCATTGATAAAAAAAATCAAAAGGTAGGGTACAGTAGAGAAGAAATGTGATTTCAAGCATTAGTCTTAAACATAATGCCAATGTTCTATTCAATTTGGGCATACATTTAACCAATCAGTGGTGCAACATAACATAAGCCCAAGCTTCACCAAAAATCAAGAAATATTCAAAGGAAAATATAAAGTTCATGAGTAAAATTCAAGATTACTTAAAGATTTTTCTATGTTAATCTGAATTTCATAAGAACATTCAAATGCAGAGAAAATAAAATGAACTAAACTTATAATCCTTCAACTAGTCTAGTGCATCACAAACTAGAAACCTCATGAACATGAAATATAGCTCATCTATCCAAGAACCATTCAAATATAAGACATCCACCTACAATTGAGAGAAAGTAGAAACAATATAACAAAACACTAGACAATTTTTTTTGAAGTCCAATTGTATTAATTGCTCTAGTATAAAATTGGTCAAAATCCCTCCCTTTATAAATGGTAACACTTGTCTATTTATAAAAGACATAGGTAGTGTATCAGTCATCTTTCTTTCAAAATTTTATAAGAGGTAAGGACATTTGTCATTTTATAAAGAAATCTATAGTAGATATGACTTTTAGGAACCTATTATATCAAAAAACTAATATATGTTAACAAACTAGAATATACATATTAAAAAATTATAATCTTGAGTTCTCTATTGGGTTGGTGGGCCCCCTTGATCACTTATGTTTAAGGAAGAATTTAACCCTAGTGTATTGTTCTTTGATTAACTCAAAATCTAGTATGGAATTCATTAGACTCTCTTCTTCATGTTCAACCAATGTATCATATTATTTGTCACTTATGATGGTGACCTCTTATAAGCACCTTACTTCTGCTATCTACTCTTCTATAGTGAGGACGAAATTAAGGACTTTTTAGTTATTTTTATTTTATTTGCCTTGGTTTTCATCCTTGATACCTTGGATGAAGTCTTGGACTCCCTACTATAATTCTATGTCATGTATTAGGTCGGTGGTAGTAGGTTGAGAAGGGGTCATCAACAAGGTTCTTATCAACTTCTCAATTCTATTCACCAAGTCATTATCTTCCTCTATGAAGTCATTGGCCTTATTTTACCTTGAAATTAATTCATGTATTTGATCCACCAAGATCCCTTAAATGGAATTCTCCTACTTTTCTTTGATAATCTTAAGGTCCAAAGGTTGTTTAGTGATGTGTACTTTGATCAACTCTATCCCCTAGTCTTTGGTTTCTCACCATTATTGTATCAATGTTTTTGCCTTATAAACTAGAAGTTCTAAGGTATAAATCTTGAGTTTGATGGCTTTTAATCATTCAAAGGCATCTAGGGGGTACTTATTTAATATCTTTAGTAGGTCCTCCAAAATTGATGGTGAGACTTGGGCCTCCAAGTCTTTCTTCTCTTTTTCCAAGTTAAATATTCTTTGCATTATTCCCTAAATTCCCACCACAACAATTGTTAACTTGGCTTCCACCATAATTTCAATATATTCTTGATTAATGTGGTGATCCCCTACTACCAAGCCTTCAACTGGAGTGAGTACTACAAATGCTTCCAATCTTTGAAGAGTGGCTTATTCAGTTCCAATAGTTACTTTCTTGGTAGTAACCTTCTCTAGTGTAGTTTTATCAAGTTTAAATCATACCTTAGGCTCTACTTCTTAAATATTTGAATCTTTTGGTGTTTCAAGACTATCCCCTCTTGTTTTCCTTGATTCTTTTATTTTCTTGTTACTCTTCTTAGTAGCCTCAATTATTCTCCTCTCTTCTTGATCCTTCATGAGCTCTAAGATATAGGGCTAGACTTCAATATTAGTAGTTATAGGAAAAGCCCATGAATGCATTTGAGAGGGTATCTTTTGGAACTTCCCATAGATGAACCAGTCAAGGATGACAGGTTCATGTATGGGAAATTCATCACTAAAAAAGTTCACCTCACTTGTTGGGTGAATCCTCTTAGGTTTCTTGGAGGCTCTAAGCACCAATGTCATATCTATTTCCCTCATTCTTATGGTCATAGGTACCAAATCTAAGGCATCTCCTTTGCCTTTTTTTGTCTCTTCTACTTGAGTACCTTTAATTACTGTCATCTCACCTATGTCTCCTTCATCTTCATCTCCTTCCTTGTCTAATCTTATATGTATTTGTAAGTTTCTTGAAGAATTATTCTATTGTTAAATAAGGTTCCAAGGCAACCATATCAAGGTATTCCATAGGGGAAGGGGGTGTTTGAGGAAAATATGATGTAGAGGGCCCCTCTCTTGGCATATGTTCCATCTTTATTTCACTAGGTCCTTCAATTTTGAGCACTTGTTATTGAGGTAGTTGTTATTGCTAACATGGACCATGAGGCACTTGTGGTGGACCTGAAGTGGAAAGTAAGAAGTTATATTTCAAGGGATTCATTTTACATATTTATTTTGATGGTTTTTCCTCCCTTGACAATCTATGTTCTAATTTAAATCCATGCCCCTTAAACCTATCCATCACTTCATCAAAGTTGGTTTCCTTTGTGTATAAATGGTCATATGGACCCAATTGATGTTTAGAAGGTACCTTATGTAGTTGTTTGGATTTTAGATGGGAGACCACATTGACCTTTGGATCCCATGCCTTGAGGTCATCTAATTTGAAGTAGAATGTCTCTCTATTCCTTGCTAAGATCTCCAATTATTTTCGTCCATGAATCATTGTCTTCCTAATCAGATATGGGAAGAGACGTAGGATACCTTTCTTCTTCTATTTTCATACATGGTCTAAACCATGAAGGATTTGATGAGCTATCTCCTTCTTAACTGGATTGATTGGGACATGCATTGGTAGTCTATAGGGTTGAGTCTAGGAACCTTTAGTTTTGATGACTATACAATGAGGATAGATCCATATGTCCCCAATGGGATATACAAATTTCATAATAAGGGGGTGAACCCTAGGCATTAGACTTCCAATAATTATCCTAACTAGAGTGGGATATATGCAATCACAAATGAATTGCATGTGGTCTCTATACACGAATATGTGTAATTTGGAGTAATGGTAATCTTGTTATGAGGGAAGTAGGTTGAGGCCATGAAGGAATCCAACAAGTAATACATAATTATGAATATTTTTCTTGTCCTACTTCTAATTCCATTAAACTACCTTCATGGGTGGATACTCACCATTTCTCCAATAGGTGGAGTCAGATTCTCTTCTATCATGACATAGACTTAGAAGACCCACCCAGGGTCAACATAAGATTTGATTGATTCTCTAAAAGCCCTATTAAACAAAATCATGATGATTCTAATCCCTTTCCTGAATTATACAATTAGGGTTATACCATCATGGTTTCTCTTTAGATGAGTTCCTCTATCTAGACATGGTCTTAAGATATTATCTACATCATTCTTAGTGTTCTATTCCATGATTTTAGGGAGGTCTATGTGAGTCTTTGGAAGCTTATAATATCCTTCAAAATTTATTGGAGCTATATAATCAACCTTCTTTGATGTACCTTCCTTTATTATCTAATCTCCATCAACTCTATAATCAATTAACATAAGATCTAGGATACTGATACAGTGGAGTACCTCTGGTCTAGTCGTTATGAGGTGAAGTCTTACCATCTAGATTTTCATGAGATCTTGATAGCTCTATTTGGTGGCTCCAATTCATTGCTCATTGGGAGCCAATGGTTGTAGAAGGTTGATCGCAAAGAAGATTTTTGTCTAGTTCTTCATACCATTATTCAAGGTTCCTACATCTCATTTAGTTTATTTTTAATATCTTCCTTCATTATCCGTTGACAAGTAAACCTATACCTTATCTCACCATTCTTATCTTGTAGTGGCCATGCTTATTCAATTGGTTAATGTCCCTTGGACTGTGTGATCTCATTCAGTGTTTTTAGCTCTGCTCAAGGTGATTTTTATCTCTTTTGAATACAATTATGAATCAATTGGGAAAGAATTAGGGAGGTATGTTGGTGAGTTATTGTTTTTATTAGTTTAATGGTAGTGGTGTTCCCATGAAATTCCTTTAAGAAGCTATCCATTAGTCTTTGAAATTTTCCTTAATTTCCCACTATTGTATTGGATTTATGAGCGACCATGGTTCATTGATCTCAATCCATGAAGTCTTTTGTGATTGGTCACTTTCATTATGAATTATACTCATTGAAAAATATTTATCCATTTTGCATTATTAGATCAAATCTTTTGTTTAAGCACAGATTTTTAGATATATAAAGACTCACACAAAATGTCTTAAACTAAATAAAAACTTAGGTTAAAAGTCTTATACTATGTTTTCATGTTAAAATATGCAAAAGGGTCTTTTTCAGAGTCAAGAGATATATCCCTTTGTTAGGTTTGAAAGTTTAGACTATGTAAAATTAAAGGGTCTCATGAACATCAAAGACGTTCTCACTGACATCGAATGACAGGTGTGAGGATGTCAAATTTAAGATTATCTAATGTTATTAAAGGGCTTAAACCTAAGCCTTGAAGTCATGTTGTGTTGAAAAACACATTGTTCTTTAAGATGAAAATATGTTATTCAGGGCATGTGACCAAGTCTTTGAGCTCTAACATCATTTCAGTTCTTTTTTATTCACTGCTTAAACTTTGATTAGGTTGAAAGACTTTAGCTAGTTGGCACCATCAGATAAAATATTGTGATGAAGCATGGACCATCAGATCTATGAAGATGCACATGATCTAATGAGCTCTAAGATTTGATATGACTTAGGTTAAAAATATGTTTCCTAAGTCTATTTATGTTAAAAAGACACAAGAGGTTCCTCTAAGGGTTTAAAAATACATCCATTCACTAGACCTTAAGGTTATATTACCTTAAAAAGTCTTAAATTATTTTTCACTATCAAATTAGATCTATGAGTAAGCATGAGATATTGATTATAATCCATGAACTCATCAATAATTGGTCCCTAAAAAAATCAAATATTAGGGTTAGACATAAAATAAGGAACCTAGAAAGACTACACATAGTTTCCCTTGAAAGTATTTTTAAGGGTCACTTTCTCAATAAAGTGTCTTAACCAATTCTTCCAAAGGTTGATTTGTTTTGGATAAAATTTCTCAAGAAATAGTGCTCAAAATAATTTCTCCAAAGGGCACTTTCTGCTAAAGTGGACCGAGACAACTTTTCTGAAGGGACACTTCAAGAAACTCAAAAGGGTTAATTCAAGAAAGTGCCTCAAATTTAGGATTTCAAAGGGAATTTTTTAGTTTACATTTGCATATTTGCTTTCATTTGATTCACACCATTTAATTAGACCTGTGAGATAGTGAAAAACATTATATCTACAAAGATGCACATAGTTTAAACAAGTAATAAGTCATCAGGATTTGAGAGGCAAGTAAATGATAAAGAAGACACCAAAGTAGGAGGGGTTAAGAAAATCAAACAAGTAATGGGTTGACCAAATAAAACTTGACTAAGTAATGAATAAATGAGAACATGATTAAATATAGATACTTATAAAGTTTTCATAAGTTGATTTGTTTGGGAAACTCAAACAAGTCTTCCCTCCAACTTTTGAATTCAAATGTTAGGGTTTATACAAGGGAAACAAAGCCTTCATTATGTAACCTAAAATTTAGTCTTCAAAGACAAACCATTAGTAAATTTAATCCAAAAACATAATCAATATTATTAACCATGTATAAAGTATATCCATTTCAAGTGGATGATCTCCAAATTTTGAAAAAGATAACCTCTTCAAGCAAGCTTTCAAGGTTCAGTGTTTCTAAACATTCACAAGGGTACTCCATTTGAAAAGGCAAGAAATTAGGGGGTATGTTGATCCAAAAAATGGTGACTCGTAGGGGAAACATAGAAATATGTTAGAACCTAAGGCTTTGGTTTATACCAATACATAAGTTTTTCATCCATTGGGTCAATAACATTATCTAAATAAAACATTGATTGGTATAAACCTCACATGTGTAAAATTCAAACTCAAAATATTGAAACATAGATACACAATGTGTGCTTTGATTCCACTTACTATTTATCATGTAACTTTGGAACACAACATCTAGGTCATAACTTTGGTCATAACACTTAGCTTAGAGAATTTATGATATCCATTAAGAATAGTTTCTCCTAGTTCATGGAAGTCTCGGTAATTGGTCTACTACTAGTTAGGCATCTATAGCCCTGATAGAGATACCTTTGGTCCCACTCAAGGCCTTGCTCCACTACCAGTCAGACATCTATATCCCCAACAGAGGTTACAAGAATCACCTTTGCTTATTGTCCATAGATTTTACAATAAGTTTCTTATTTTTTAATATTCTAAGTCTTTTTACAAATGTTGGGAACCAATATATCCTAGTCTTAAGGATGTGGTCAAGTGTTTGATTCTTGGGGTTATAACTTTTAGTTTTAAACTCTATCCCAGACAAGGATGTGCTTTAAGTGATAACATGAAATGTGCCTCAACAACCTAAGTTTTATTCTAACACATATGATTATTATTTCAACAAAACCTTGATTTAAGATTATGCTTAAGACTTGTCATGAGAATTAACTTCTATATCAATCTACACCATTGTCTTTGAGTTGCATCATGGTTCTTTGTGACAATATATGTTTATCATTGCAAGATTCATTTTCCAATTTCAAGATACTATAATTTTGAGAAATCTATGAAAATCTTATCAACAAATTGTCCATAGGACTTATTGGAAACAAAATATCACAACAAAGAAAAAGCAAACACACAATAAAAAGCAACAAGAAAGAAGAAAACAAATATGTATAAGCAAAGCAAGAAAGGAAAGAAAGAAAATAAACTAGTTAACGTACCTACTCTAATCTAACAAGTCTTACATATTTTACTCCATGAATAACCTTGGTGGAGTAGCAACAAATTAATTCTTGAGATATTTCCCATTGGTGGGCAAGGTAAACTCAGCTCCTTGGATGTCTTTCAGCTTAAAGGTGTTGTTTTCTAATGTCTTTACAATTTAATATGGCCCAATCCACAAAGGTGTGAATTTGCCATGTTTCTATTTTGGCTTCAAATCTTGCTTCCAGAGGAGGACTAAGTCTCCTTTCTTAAATACATTTATTTTGGATCCTTTATCGAACCACCATTTCACTATTGTTTGGTTCCTGCTAAAATTAGTAAATTCTTTGTTTCTGGCATCTTCCATATGAATAATATCTAGCAACCTTGAGCTAATAAGTTCTTGATTTTCTTCGATGGACTCCTTCATGAAGTTAAATATGGGAAAATTGAGGGTTATGGGGAAGATAGGTTCCTATTCATACACCATAAATAATGGTGTAACTTTAAGGGCTTTCTTACTCCTTATCCTCTCTACCCATAGTGCATACTTCAGGAGGTTGTGGCATATTCTTGGTTTATCTTACATAGAATAATTGATAGTCTTCACCAAATTATTATTTTTAGATTTAGAGACTCCATTCCCTTGGGGATAATGAATGGATAAAAACTTTAGAGTGATGCCATTATCATATGCCCATTCAGTCATCTCAATAGAAGTGAAAGAAAATATATCATCATAGACCAAAGATATTAGGGTTCCAAATCTCATGCAAATGTTTTATTTTATGAAGTTAATTACCTCTTCTATCCTACAATGTTTGGTGGAAACAAATTCACTCCACCTTGTATAATAGTCAGTAGCATTAAGGACAAATTTATGGCCATCAAAAGAATTAGGGTTGATCACTCTTACAAAGTCCAACCCCCATTGTGCAAAGGGTTTGCAAACTATCATGGGTTGTAAAGGCATGGATACCTTTGGTTACTTTATTATGAATATTTGGCATTCATGGCACTCACTCACATGCTTGTGAGAATATTTTAAGAGGGTAAGCTAATAATACCCATCTCTAAGGATCTTGTGAGCTGTGGTTCTTCCTCAAAGGTGTCAACTTCCTAGCTTCTCATGGAAGGTAGTCATGATCTAAGCTACTTCTTATTTGGATAAACATCTTAAATAAATTACCTCAAAGTTCCTTCTGTATAAGACTCCATTATTGATGAGGTAATAAGTGATTTTGAGCCTCAAGTCTCTCCTTTATTCTCTAGTGAGCCCTAGGGGACAAACACCATTGATAAGTAAGTGGATGATAGAGTCATACCACTCATTAGGCTTGAAGTTTGATTGGTCTACTTGCATGACATGGAGCTTGGGGTTTACATTATAAATAGTTTGAACTAAGCCTTGGCATCTTACCATCTTGGAAATCTTCATTTTAGTATCATACTCTTGCATAACTGACATCCTTTTGTCTCTCCTTTCTCCAAGCTCATTTTGACTCATCATGAGTTTTGTAGTTGGGTCTAGCAAGATAGCATGTACCTTATTCTAAAAAATATAATTCCTAAATTTTTTAACTAATTTCACCAATGCATAATCCTACATGTTAATAATATAATAGTTCACTTAAGCATTCTTGAAATTAGTGCTCTTGAATGTTATGGGATGATCATTCCCATCAACCTTTTGAGTTAGTATTACAGTTATAATATGCTTAGAAGAAAATTAATACATATAGAAATACTTTGAGAAGTAAGGGCTTATGAGAATTGGGGATTCATTTATTTACCTTTTAATATCAGCAAAATCCTTCTTGGATTCATCTTTCTAAGAGATCTTGGAATCCTTCTTCAGCATGTCATTCAAAGGCTTGACAATTTCAGTAAAGCCTAGATGAATTTTATTACAAAGTTAATTTTCCCAAAGAATGAGTTAAGCTATTTTCTTCTGTTAGGAAACTTAATTTTGGATATGGCCTCCACTTTTTTAGGATCTATAGATATCCCTTTCTTGGTGATAACATGGCCTAGTATTTCCCCCTCTGTGACATAAAATATACTCTTCTATGGATTGAGGGAAATATCATATCTTCTGCACCTTTCAAACACTTTTTGTAAGTGCATGAAGTGATCTATATTATAGAAAAAAACTATCAAATCATCCATATAGATGATGATACATTTTCCTACCAGACCGTGGAAATCATGGTCCAAGGTCCTTTGAAATGTTGCTCATGTATTGATAAGCCCAAATGGCATCCTCTTGTAGGCATAGGTTCCCCACTTGGTCGTGAAAGCTATATTTAACCTATCCTCTTTGTCAACCACCATTTGGTTATACCCCAAGAATCCATCTAAGAAGGACATCATAGCTAAACCTAAAATAGCTTGTATGACTTGGTCTAAAGTAGGTAGAGGATAGTTATCCTTTTCATAAGATTTTATCAAGTTCCTAAAGTCAATGCATAATCTAATTTCCCCATTATTATTTCTTATTGGGACCAAGTTTGAAACACATGTGTAGTGTCTAATAAGAAATATAATCCCTGCATCCAATAGTTTTTTCACCTATTTATAGATCATATGATCTAAGATAGGATTGACTATCATTTGTTTTTGCCTAAAAGGCTTACAGTTTTCTTTGAGAGGTATTGTATGAGTTATGAACCTTATGTCAAATATCTTTAGGTCTTAATAAAACCAAGAAATTACATCTTTGTACTTTGTGAACAACTCCATTAATTTCTTATTTTCGATTTTAGTGCATGTTTTCCCTATGTTCACTAGTTGAGGTTGGTATTTTAGATCGAGATCAATTTATTGGTAGTCTTTTTCACTCACTTTAGGTACCTTAGGATTTATAAGCTTACATGATCAAAAAACCTCTCTAAATAGATCATCCCTTTAGGTATTTTGTTATCACTAAACTAGATGATCTTACCATTAGGGTCCTTTTCAAGAGAGCTTTCACTTACTTCGTCAATGATATGGGCTTTAAAGGCCACATAGTTGATCAAGAAATCGATGATCTACTAATCATCAGTGAAAACCTAGAAGTGATTGACGTTATCAGGGACTGATGGGCAAAGTATGAAATCAATACTGAAGTTAGGGGAATCTTGATTTGGCATGAGGTTGGTTATAGTAGAATCAAGCTCATCATCAACCTTATTTTCTTCCCTTTGAATACCTAAGATGTTGAAGGCAACAAAAGATTCAATCAAATTCCATACCTTGAACTTATACCTCTTCAAGTAAGACAGATTTCACTGGTATTTACTCTTCACTTGGTTGACCATAAGTTATAAGTCTCCATAGACCAGAAGCTCTTTGACTTTGTGTTTGATGGCAAGATGTATTCCAAGAATAAGAGCTTTATAATTAGTTAAGTTATTAGTGAATGGAAATTATAACTTATAAGATCTATGGTAGTGTTTGTTTTTAGGGTCTACTAACATAATGCCAGCTCCTGATCATGATTTTCATCTGGCTCTATCAACATGTAGCTTCCATTATCTAGGCATTAGAGGAGACATTTTAGAATATAGATTTTATGCAATTTCTAAGGTGAAGATTCCAAGATCAAAATCAAGGAAGTTTACCCTTTCATTAACTGCATTATACTTAGTTATCATATGATTCATCCTCAACTCTCTGTAAACTCTTATCTAATTAGGAACACCCTTTCATGGTAACCACAAATGAGAATAGTCAGTGGACATGTACTCATTTAGAGCTTTGGTCCATTCTATGCTTAGAAGTAATGCATAAGCTCTACGGATGTCTACTACTTGAATGTCAATAAACTATTGAACTCTAGGTTCACTTGCCAATTGAATACGTACATTAAGAATCTCTCTAATGAATTTGACTTTTGATTTATCCAATTGTGTGACTACTTGGTCTAACTTAATTGGGTTCAATTGTAGTTGTTCACAAATTCTAGCTAGCGTAATATTAGTTGAAGCTTCTAAATGTAGTAGATAATTATGGATATTATTACCAAACTCTTTGACTCTAAGCAGAAAGGATAGAAACTCTAATTTTGCCACTTGTATAGTACATTAGTAGTATCATTCTTGGTGGCTTCCTAGGATTCTTTGACAAGAATTTCAAGAGAAGGTCTCTTCACTCAGTTATCTATGTTAGTTTGTGTAGAGTGATATTTACTTTAATTTTCTTCATGTCCTCAACAATATTGTATCCAATTTATTCAAAGGTTCAGCCAAAGGCATAAAAGGACTACATTCAGGTGAGTCAGGATCATTCCTCGAAGATGTATCTAGAGGAGTCCCATAGTTAATACAATGAGTATAAGTAACCAAGGGTTGTCCTTGCTCCATATTCCTTAGAGGGTAAGTCTTTAAGAACTATTGAAATGTTTGTATTTGTTAAAGAATATTATTAGGCTCATTATCTTCTTGGAAAGGAAATTAGATGCTCTCCACCATGTGTACTTGATATTATGATTTAGATCCAAAAGTATTATCATTATTGTCCTTACTTGGGATAACCTCAAAGGTGTCAAGCTCTTCTTAGAAATCTTCAAGAGCTTTATAGAATTTAATAAAATCTAACTCACCAATAATCATGTAGGGAAATATCTATGAGATTGATGTCCATATTCGTCTTGCTAGATAAAGAAGGCTCATTGGTTTTATTGCTATTAAAGAAGATATAAATATAGAATTTATTTCCTGGTCCATTAAAATTTTAGAAGGTGAAGTTCCTTCCAAAGCTATCATTAGCATTACCTACTTACTTTTACAATTATAAGAAGTTTGTACTAAGCTTTTGGACCATCTTCAGTATGGACTCATTTTCATTCTTTAGAGCTTTAAAATCTTAGGATTGATTGTTATTAGCCATATTGATGGATATTAGAGCATTTTGACCATTGGCTTGAGATCCACTGGTAGTTTACTGACCTAAGAAACCTATGTTATAATTGGGAGTAGCATGACTAGTAGGTAAGATAATTAGAGCTGGTATTTGATTTAGAGTTGGAACATTTTGATTATTAGCTAGGAAAAGGTTCAAGGCTGGCATATGTGGGTTGATATTTGGAATTGAGTATGACATTTTCCCTTGAGACTGCATTTGGTCACTAATGACCACTTCTTTCTAATCAGCTTGACATAATGTGGTAATAGTTGGGATAGTTCTCTTAAGAAACATAGAAGTCATGGGATCCACAACATCTTTGTAGATCTCTAAGGCCAAAGGCCCATTGGGATTTTAAGGATTAATGGTTCTACTGAACATCTTTTGAAATATGACATTAAAAGACCTAATAGGCTCACTTTCATCTCTATTGATAGTATTACAATGATGATATATGACATAGGGGTTAATGATCTTCCCAAATTGATCAATAAAGATGGTGTTAAAGTTATTCCAAGAAGTGATACAATCATTGGGTAGGTTTAAGAACCACTCATATGTAGCATCCTTGAAGTTAAAAGGGAACAAACTACAAGCTACATCCTCATTAATGACATTTAAGAGCCTTAAAGCAACTTTAAAAGACTTTACATGTTTCTCAATAGTGACCATACTAGTTGGACTAAAAATAGGCAAATATTTGTCAAGATTTGATGGAAAATCATGAACTATACATGGAACATTGATAGGAGAACTTCTAAGCCAAGCCATAACTAGTCAAAGGTTGAATGCAAGGACTCCTTGTAGGGGATAATATGGAAAATATTTTGAAATTATATGCCTTCGTTTATCCTTTTTAGCCCATCAGTGTGTCTAGAGCTTAAGTAGAGTTTTCCTAGTTTCTAAATGAGATCTAGTCCTAATTCTAGGTAATTCCATCTTGAGAACTAAGAATCCTACTTTGAAATATGGTGTAACATTTTAATTCCTAAAAATAACAACAAGTGACATGTTCACTAAGCTTAATTTGTAAATATTTATGTATGAAAATGTAAAGAGCAGTGATATTTAATTGAAATAGCTCAAATATGTGTTGAATCATGCATAGATGACCATCATTTTCATCCTTATAATGAATTAGACTTGAAGTTCATACAAATAACACAAATAATAACCAAACTAAAGATATCTTAACCTTAAATGTCAAGAATTATATGACTTAAATCCATATTTACTAGAGTTTGAACTGAACTTTACAAAGAATAAAGATCTTTGCCTTCCTAAGTGCAAAGATGAGTAAGAAAATACTGATAGATCAAAGATATTTACAAAGGTCATTAATATCTTCTAAGCTTAACCAAGGGAACAACAATACTTACAAAGAAGGTCCTCCTTCTAGCACTAGTGGGAACCACCTCTTGTTGATGCTTCCAATTTCTCCACAGAGTATTCCTTAGTGTTGATGAACACTTATCATTTTAGGATTACAAGAATCCAAGGCATGAGCTGCATTTTGTGACATGTAGTGTGTTTGTGGTGGTATAGTCATAAAAGTATGAGAGATTCTCATAAAATTTGTTTGATGTGGTGGTTGGGAGCCACTAGGGTCTAAGTCTTTGCAATCTTTTAGTCTTCCTTGTCAAGATTTCCAGCTCTAAGCTAATCCAAGTGAATATTTATAGTGATCTTTAAATTAAAGTGGGCATTGATACAAAAAGAAAAAGGTAGGGTAAGGTAGAGAAGAAACATGATTACAAGCATTAGTCAAAAACATAATGACAAAGTTTTATTCATTTTGAGCATATATTTAACCAATTAGTGATGTAACATAGCATAAACCCAAGATTGAAACAAAATTAGGCAAGATTAAAAGGAAAATATAAATATCATGCATAAAATTCAAGATTAATTAAAGATTTTTCTATGTTAATCTAAATATCATAAGAGCATTCAAATGTAGAGCAAATAAAATTAAGTAAACATAGAATCCTTCAACTATTCTATCACATCACAAACTAGAAACCTCATGAACATGAAATATAGATCATCTATCTAAGAACCATTCAAATCTAAGACATCCACCTACAACTAAGAGAAATTAAAAATAGTATAACACAACACTAGATAACATTTTCATAATTCCATTTGTATTAATTATTCTAGTATAAAATTGCTCAAAATCCCTCCTTTGACAAGTAGTAACACTTGTCTATTTATAAAAGACATAGGTAGTGTACAAGGCATCTTTATTGCAAACTTTTACAAGATTAAAGGACAGTTGTGCTCTTACAAGGAACTCTATAGTACATATGGCCATTAGGCACCTATTAGATCGAAAGACTAATATATGCTAACACGCTAGCATATATAGTTTACAAAAGAATAATATTGACTTTGTTCTTGGGATTCTTTGCTTGAAAAGACTAATATATGCCAACAAACTAGCATATATAGTTTAGGATTCTTTTATTCATTCCCTAAATTTCAACCATAGCCATTATTGACTGGGCTTACACCAAACTTGAAATATATTCTTGATGAATGGGGTGCTCCCATGCTACTTGGCCTTGAACTAGAGTGAGTCCTGCAAATGGTTCCACTCTTTGAATAGTAACTTCTTGATTTCCAATAATTACATTCTTGGTAGTAAAATTCTCAAGTGTAATTATATCAAGGTTAAATTATAGCTTGGGATCTACTTATAAAATCTTTGATGCTTATGTTTTTCTAAGACTAGCAACTCTTGATTGACCCAATTCTTTTATTTTCTTGCTACTCTCCTTTGTAGCCTCATTCATTATCCTATCTTCTTGCTCTTTCATGAGCTCTATAAAATATGGTTGGACTTCATAATTAACTTTCAGATTAGCAATGTTAGTCAAAGTCCATGATTGTGTCTAAGAGGGTATATTTTGGAACTTCGAATAGATGAACCAGTCAGGCATGACAGGGACATGTATGAGAAATTCATCACTAAACAAGTTCACCTCACTTGTCAGGTGAATCCACCTAGGGTTCTTGGAGGAACTAAAAACCAAAGCCATATCTATCTCCCTCTTTCTTTTATTCATAGGGACTAAATCTAAGGCAACTAATTTTCCTTTATCTGTCACCTCAACTTGAGGACATTTAATTAGTGCCACCTCATTTGTGGCTCCTTCATATTCATCTCCTTAGTTGTCTAACCCGTATGTATCTAAACATTCCCTGAAGAATTCATCCACTATTTCATAAGGTTCCAAGGTAACCATATCATGGTATTTCATAGGGGAAAGGGTTCTTTGAGGTGTACATGAGGTAGAGGTTCCCTCTCTTGGCTTATGTTCCATCTTTTGTTTACTAGGTCCTTCAATTTTGGGCACTTGCTATTGAGGTAGTTGTTGTTGCTTTGGTGGACCTTGAGGCACTTTTAGTTGAGATAAAGTGGAAGGTAAGACATGGTATTTCAATGAATTAATTTTCCATCTTTCTCCTGATGGTTTTTCCTCCCTTCATAATCCATGTTCTGATTTGAATCCATGCCCCTTAAACCTAGATAGCACTTCCTCAAAGTTAGCTACCTATGTGTATCATTGGTCATATGGATCCAATTGATGTTCATAAGGTACCTTATGTAGTAGTTGGATTATAGATGGGAGAGCACATTTCCCTTTGGATCCCATGTCTTGAGGTCATCTAATTGGAAGTAGAATGTCTCTTTATTCCTTGTTAAGATCTCTAGTTGCTTCCAACCATGAATCATTATCTCCCCAATCAAATATGAGATGAGATGTAGCATGAATTTATTATTTTATCTACATACATGGTCTATACCATGAAGGATTTGATGAGTTATCTCTTGCTTGACTAGATTGATTGGGACATGCATTGGTAGCCTATACGACTGAGTCTAAAAACCTTCAATTTTGATGATCATATAATTAGGATAGAGCCATATGTCACCAATGGGATCTAAAAGTTTTCTAGTGAGGGGGTGAACCCTATGCATTTGACTTCTAGTAATTATCTCAACTTCAATGGGATATATGCTATCACAAATGAGTTGCATGTGGTCTCTATACCTGAATCTATGCAATTTGGAGTAATGGTGAGAAATGGTAATCTTTCTATGAGGGGACTGATTTTTGATGGTAGAGAAGAAGCTTAAGGACATAAAGGCATCAAGAAATTAAGACATCATTATGAATATTTGGCTTGTGTTCCTTTTAATTCCATTAAACTGCCTTCCCAAGTGGATACTTATCATTTCTCCAATATGTGGAGTCAGCTTCTCTTATATTACGAAATAGACATAGGACACCCACCTAGGGTCAATATAAGATGTGATTACTACTCTAAAATCCTTATTAAACAAACTCATGATGATTCTAATCCCTTCCCTAAATTGTATAATTAGGATTTTACCATCATGGTTTCTCATTACATGATTTCCTCTATCTAGCCATGGTCTTAATATATTTTTGAAGTCATTCTTAGTGGTCTATTATTTGATTATATTGAGGTCTATTTGAGTCCTAGGAGTATTATAGTATCCCTCAAAAGCTACTAGAGCTATATAAGTAACCATCTTTCATGTACCCTCCTTTATTATCTAGTCTCCATCTACTCTACAATCAATGAACATAGGAGCTAGGATATTGACACAATGGAGTACCTCTAGTTTGGCAACTATGAGGTGAAGTCTAGACATCTAGATTGCCACAAGATCTTCATGCCTACATTTTGTGGCTAAAATTCATTGCTCATTGGGAGCCAATGGTTGTATAAGGTCGATTGAGAAGAATATTTATGACCAATTTTTCATATCATTATTCAAGGCTCCACATCTAGCTCAGTGTCTTTCTAATCTCTTATTTAATAATCAGTTTCAAAGTAAACCTCTACCTCATCTCACCATTATTATCTCCCAATGGCCATGTTCATCTAATTGGTCAATTTACCTTAGAATACATGATCTCAATAAGTGTTTTTAGCTCTTCTCAAGGTGGTTTTAAACTCTTTTGAATGCAATTGTGATTCAGTTGGGCAAGAATTAAGGATTTTTGTTGGTGAGAAATGTGGGAATCTCTCATAATTGGATAGCTATTCCACCATAGACACACTACTTATCATAAACTACAAATCATGCCTTCGATTCTTGTAATCCTAAAATGAGAAGTGTTCATCAACACTAAGGAACACTCTATGGATTAATTAGAAGCATCAACAAGAGGTAGTTCCCACTGGCACTAGAAAGAGATCCTTCTTTATAAGTATTTTTATTTTCTTGGTTAATATTAGATGATTTCTAGGTCCTTTATAAATATCTTTGCTCTATGAGTATTTTCTTTCTCATCTTTGTGCTTAGTAAGGTAAAAAACCTTGTTCTTTGTGAAGTTCAATTCAAGCTCTAGGAAGTATGGCTTTAAGTCATAGAATTCTTGACATTTGAGATTAGGATATATTTATTTTAGTTAATATTCATGTTATTTGTATAAAATTTGAGTCTAATTCATTATAAGGTTTCTATAGAAGGTTACTACTAAGAAAGTAACTATTAGAACTGAAGAAGTCACTCTTCAAAGAGTGGAATTATTTGTAGGACTGACTCCACTCCAAGGCTATGTAGTAAGGGAAAACCCCATTTTTAAAGAAGATACTGAAAGTCTAGTGGAATCCTAGTTATCAATGGCTATGGTAGGAATTTAGGTAATGAAGCAAATAATCCTCAACTTGGAGAAAGAGAAGAAATACTTGGAGGCCCAAGTCTCACCATCAATTCTAAAGGACCTACTGAATATGTTAAATAAGTACCTCCTAGATGCATTTGAATGATTAAAATCAATTAAATCAAGCTTAATACCTTAGAAATTCAAGATAAGAAGGCACAAACATTGATATAGAAATGGTAAGAAAGCAAAGACCAGCTGACAATGTTGATCAAATTACACATCACTAAATAGCCTTTAGACTTCAAGATTATCAAAGAAAAGTAGTTGAATTTCATTCAAGGGATCTCAGTGGATCGAATATAAGAATTAAGTTCATTGTATAAAAAATGCCAATGAATTCATAGAAGAAGATAAGGACTTAGTGAATAGAATTGAGAAGTTCCTAAGAACCGTTTTGGTGACCCATTTTCAACCTACTACCACTGGCCTAATGCATGACATGGAATTCTAGCAGGGAGTCCAAGATTTCTTCCAAGGCATCAAGGATGAAAATAAAGGCTAATACAATAAAGATGATTCAAAATTCCTTAATGTCATCCTCACCATAGGAGAGTAGATAGCAAAAGTAAGGTACTTATAAGAGGTCACCATCATAAGTGACAAAGAATATGATACATTGGTTGAATAGGAAGAAGAGAGTCTAATGAAGTCCACAATGGATTTTGAGTTAATCAAAGAAAAATACACTAGGGTGAAAGACTTCCTTCAGCCTAAGTGATCAAGGGGGCCCACCAACCCAAAAAAGACAAAATTATTTGCTTGTAAATTATATATGCCAGTTTGTTAGCATATATTAGTATTTTGATTTAATAGGCACCTAAAAACCATATGTACTATAGAGTTCTTTGTAAAAGGATAGCTGTCCTTATCTCCTGTAAAATTTTGAAAGAAAGATGACCGGTACACTTCCTATTTCTTCAATAAATAGGTAAGTGTTACCATTTGTAAAGGGAGGGATTTTGAGCAATTTTACACTAGATCAATTATTATAATTGGAATTCTTCAAAGATTGTCTAGTGTTATGTTATATTGTTTCTACTTTCTCTCAATTATAGGTGGATGTCTTGGATTTGAATGGTTCTTAGATATATGAGTTATATTTCTTGTTCATGAGGTTTCTAGTTTGTGATGCATTAGACTAGTTGAAGGATTCTATGTTTACTTCATTTTATTTACTCTGCATTTGAATGTTCTTATGTAATTTAGATTAACATAGAAAAATATTTAAGTAATATTGAAATTTTTGGTGAAGCTTGGGCTTGTGCTACATTGCATCACTGATTGGTTAAATGTATGCATAAATTTAATAGAATTTTGTCATTATTTTTGAGACCAATGCTTGAAATCACATTTCTTCTCTACCTTACCCTACATTTTTCTTATTTTTATCAATGATCACTTTAGTTTTGAAAATCACTATAAATATTCTCTTACATTAGTTTGGAGTTAGAATTCTTAACCATGAAGACTAAAAGACTTTTAATAATTAGACCCTGGTAGCTCCCAATGACCACATCAAACAATTTTTGTGGGAATATTTCATACTTTACCAACTATTCCACCATAGATACACTACTTGTAATAAACTACAACTCATGCCCTTGATTATTTTAATCCTAAAATTCAAAGTGCTAATCAACACAAATGAACACTCTGTGGAGAAATTGGAAACAATAATCAGAGGTGGTTCCCACTGGCACTAGAAAAAGTGATATCTTTGTTCCCTATTCCACCATAGACACACTACTTGTCACAAATTGTAGCTGATGCCTTGGATTCTTTTAATGCTAAAATGAGAAGTGCTCATCAACACTAAGAAACACTTTGTGGAGCAATTGTAAACATCAACAAGAAATTTAGACATGCTCACTCCAATCCAAGGTGAGGTGGTAGGGTAGCACCCCATTTATTAAGAAGATATTACAATTTTCGTGGAAGCCTAGTTAGCAATGGCTATGGTGGGAATTCAAGGAATGAAATAAAGAATCTTGAACTTGGATAAAGAGAAGAAAGACTTGGAGGTCCAAGTCTCACCATAAATTCTAGATGACCTACTAAATATGTTAAATAAGTACCTTATATATGCCTTTGAATGATTAAAATCCATCAAACTGAGGCTTAATACCTTGGAACTTAAAGCTAAGAAGGCACAAAAATTGATATACTAATGGTAATAAATCAAAGACTTGGTGTCAGAGTCGATCAAAGTACACATCATTAAATAGCCTTTAGACCTCAAGATTATAACACAAAATTAGTTGAATGCCATTCAAGGGATCTTGGTGGATCAAATAAAGGAATTAGTTTTATGTCACAACAAGGCCAATGACTTCATAGAGAAAGCTAAGGACTTGGTGAATATAATTGAGAAGTTTCTAAGAACTTTGTGGTGACCCCTTCTCACCCTACTAGCATTGGCCTAATGCATGACATGGAATTCTAGTAGGGAGTCCAAGTCTTCATCTAAGGCATCAAGGATTAAAACCAAGCCAATCCAATAAATATAATTAAAAAGTTCTTAATGTCATCCTCACCATAGTAGAGTAGATAGCAGAAGTAAGGTGATTACAAGAAGTCACCATCATAATTGACAAAGAATATGATAAATTAGAGGATATTTATGTCCTTTGTAAATATCTTTGCTCTATGAGTATTTTCTTTCTCATCTTTATGCTTAGTAAGGCAAAGATCCTTCTTCTTTGTAAAGTTTAGTTCAAACTCTAGTAAGTATTGCTTTAAGTTGTAGAATTATTAATGTTTAATGTTAGGACAACTTTTATTTTGGTTAATATTGGTGTTATTTGTATTAACATTGAGTATAATTCATTACAAAGATACAAAGGATGGTCATCTTTGCATGATTAAGCACATCATTGAGATAATTCAGTTAACGATTAGTGTCCTTTACATTTTCATACGTAAATCTTTGTAAATTACGCTTAGTGCACATTTCATTCATTTTTATTTGTGTGAATTAACATGTTATTCCATATTTCAAAGCAAGAATCTTAGTTTTCAAGTTGGAATTACCTAGAATTAGGACTAGATCTCATTCAAAAACTAGGGAACCTCTACTTGAGCTTGAGACACACTGACAGGTTAGAAAGGATAAATGAAGGAATAGATGTTCAAAATATTTTCCATCTTCACCCTTACAAGGAGTCCTTGCATTCAACCTTTGACTATATATGGCTTGGCTTGGAAGTTCTACTATCAATGTTTTAGGTATAGTTCATGATTTACCATAAAATCTTATGAAATATTTGGATATTTGTAGTCTAACTAGTATGGTCACTATCAAGGAACATGTCAAGTCCTTTAAAGATACTTTAAGGCTCTTAAATGTCATGCATGAGGATTTATATTTTATCTTATTCACTTTTACCTTCAAATATGCTACCTATGAGTGGTTCTTAAACATGCTTGATGATTGTATCACTTTTTGGAATAACTTTGACACTATCTTTATTGATCAATTTGGGAAGATCATTAACCCATGTCTCATATATCATCAGTTTTCTACCGTCATGAGAGATGAAAGTGAGCCTATTAGGACTTTTAGTTTATTATTTCAAAATATGTTTAGTATAATCATAGATCCTTACAAGCCTAATAAACCTTTGGTCTTAGAGATATATAAAGATGTTGTGGATCCCATGACTTATATGTTTCTTAAGATAATTATCCCAGTTATTACCACATTAGCTTAAGCTTATTCAAAATTAGTTGTCATTATTGACGAAATGAATCCTCAAAGGCAAATGGCATACTCATTTCTGAATATCAACCTAAAGATACCAACCTTGAACCTTTTCCTAGAAAATAATCAAAATGCTCTGGCTTTGAATCAAATACTATCTCTAACTATCTTGCCTACTACTCATGCTATTCCCAATTAGAACTTAGGTTTCTTAAGTCAGAAAACTACCAATGGATCTCAATCCGATGGTCTAAAGGATCTAATATCCATAAATATGGATAATAATAATCAATCCCAAGATTCTAAAGCTCTAAATAATGAAAATGAGTCCATACCCAAGATGGTCCAAAAGCTTAGTACAAACTTCTAAAAATTGCAAAAGCAAGTTGGTAATGCTAATGATAGCTTTGGAAGGAATTTCACCTTCCAAAATTTTAATAGACCTAGAAATCAATTACAAAATGATAGCTTATTTAACAACAACAAAGACAATAAGCCTTATTCATCTAGCAAGAAGAATATGGACACCAATCTCATAGATATTACCCTACCTAATTATTGTAAAGTGCATGACACTTCTAAGCATGGTGAGACAGATTGTATTGAGTTCTATAAATAGTTTGAAACCTTCTTGGAAGAGATTGACACCTTTCAGGTTATCCCAGATGAGGATAATATTGATAATAATTTTGGATCTAAATCACAAGATCAAGTACACATGGTAGAGACCTTCCAATTTACTTTCCAAGAAGATAATGAGCCTAACAATATTCTTCAATAAATCCAAGCATTTCAATAGTTTATAAAGACATACCCTCTAAGGAATAAGGATTAAAGATAACCGTTGACTACTTCTATTCCTCCCAATAACTATTGGACTCATTCAGATACATCTTTGAGGAATGATCTTGAGCCACCCAAAGGTAGTTCTTGTAAGCCTTTGGCTAATCCTGAATAAGACTAGATATAATATTGTTGAGGACATGAAGAAAAGAAAGGAAATTATAAATCTACATGAAATGACACAAATAATTGAACAAAGAGAGCTTCTCTTAGAATCCTTATACAAGAAGATTTGAAAGCCACCAAAAAATTATACTACTAATGTAACTATGCAAGTGGCAAAAGTAGAGTCTCCACCATTTCTACTCACAGTCATAGTGTTTGGTAAGAATGTCCATAGTTGTCTACTAGATTTAGGAGATTCAACTAATATTATGCTAGCTAAAATTTGTGAACAATTAGGATTGAACCCAATGAATTTAGACTAAGTAGTCACGCAACTAGATAAATCAAAAGTCAAAGTCATTTGAGAGTTGCTTAATGTGCATATTCAATTGGCAATTGAACCTATAATACAAAATTTTATTGGCATTCAAGTAGTAGACATGCCTAGTGTTTATGGGTTACTTATAAGTAGGGAATGGACCAAAGCTTTGAATAGGTATATGGCCACTAACTATTCTCATTTATGGTTTCAATGGAAGGGTGCTATTACTCATATAAAAGTTGAGAGAGAGATGAGGATGAAGATATGATAGTTGAGTATAATGTAGTTAATGAAAGGTTAAACTTCCTTGATTTTGATCTTGCAATCTTCACCTTATAAGTTGCATAAAAGATGGATTCTAAAATGCCTCTTCCAAAACCTAGATACAAATCAAGATTAGGAGTTGGCATTGTGTTAGTAGAAGCGATAGACAAACACCACCATGCATATTATATGTTGTAATTTCCTTACATTAATAACTTAGGTTAGTATGATGCTCTTATTCTTGGACTACAACCTACCATCAAGAACAAATTTAAAGATCTTATGGTCTATATAGACTCTAAAGTTGTGGTCAACTAAGTAAAGAGTAAATACCAGTGGAATTTGTCTTACTTGAAGAGGTATAAGTTTAGGTTTTGTGATTTGATTGAATCTTTTGATGCTTTCAACATCTTAGTTGTTTCAAGGGAAGAAAACAAGGTTACTAATGAGCTTTCTTCCACTATAGCCAACCTCATGCCAAATTAAGATTCTCCTAACTTCAACATTGAGTTGGTACCTTTCCCATCAATCCCTAATAACATAAATCACTTCCAAGTTTTTAATGATGATCAGTATATCATCAATTTCTTGAACAACTTTTAGGCCTTTGAAGGACATGCCATTGATGAAGTGGGTGAAATCTCTCCTAAAAATGAGCTGAATGGTATGTTCTTCCATATTAGTGATAAAAAGATACCTAAAAAGATGATATCTTTAGAGAGGTTGTTTGATCATGATAAGCTTATAAATGTACCTTAGGTACCTAAAGTGAGTGGAAAATATTACCAGTTATGATGTCATATAATCTATTTTAAGGTCAGTTATGACGTCCATCTTGGATGGATTCTCAGGGTATAACCAAGTGTTGGTTGATAAAGAGGTTATGATGAAGATAGTTTTCATGACCAAGCGGGGAACCTATGCCTGCAATAGGATTCCCTTTGGGATTATCAATGTAGAAGAAACATTTCAAAGGGCCATGGACCATGATTTCCAAGGTTTGGTATACAAATGTATCATCGTCTATATGGATGAATTGATAGTTTTCTCCAACAATAGAGAGGATCACTTCATGCACTTGAAACAAGTGTTTGAGAGGTGGAAAAGACATGGCATTTACCTCAACCCAAAGAAGAGTATATTTTGTGTCATAGAGGGGAAACTACTAGGCCATGCTATCACCAAGCAAGGAATCTTCATAGATCTTGACAGAGTGGAGGCCATCTCCAAAATTGAGTTGCCTAACTACAAAAAAGAGATTAATTCATTCTTTGGGAAAATTAAATTTGTAATAAAATTCATCTCAAGCTTTGCTGAAATTGTCAAGCCTTTGAATGACATGATGAAGGATGCCAAGATATCTTGGAATGATGAATCCAAGAAGGATTTTGATGATACCAAAAGGGCAATAACTAAAGACCCAATTCTCATAACTCCTGACTTCTCAAAGGATTTATATCTATATTCATTTTCTTCTAAGCATACTATGGCTACAATAATAGTTGAAAAGGTTGATGGGAATGATCATCTCATAGCTTTCATGAGCACTGATTTCAATAATTTTGAAGTGAAATATTCTATGATTGATAAGCAAGCTTATGCATTGGTGAAAGTTGTTAAGAAATTCAAGCATTATATCCTTAGGAATAAGGTACATGCTATCTTTTCAAACCTAGGTATAAAACTCATGATAAGTCAAAATGAGCTTAGAGAAAGGAGAGGTAAATGGATGTCAATTATACAAGAGAATGATATTGAAATGAAGATTGTCAAGCTAGTAAGATGTCCAGGCTTAATTCAAATGATTGCCAATGTAAACCCCAAGCTCCATGTCATGCAATTCAACCAACAAAACTTCCAACCTAATGATTTGTATGACTCTCATCTACTTACTTATCAATGGTGTTAGTCCCCTAGGACTCACTAGAGAAAAAAGGATAACCTTGAGGCTAAAAAAACTCATTACCTCATCAAAAATGGAGTATTTTATAGAAGGAACTTTGAGGTAATTTATTTAAGATGTGTATCCAAAGAAGTAGCTTAGATCATGACTACTTTCCATGAGAAGTTAGGAAGTGGACACCTTTCAAGAAGAACCATAGCTCACAAGATCTTTAGAGCTAGGTTTTATTAGCCTACCATCTTCAAATATGATCAAAAGCATGTGAAGAAGTGCCATGCATGACATATATTCAATAGAAAAGATCCAAATGTAGCCATGCCTTTACAACCTATGATAGTTGACAAACCCTTTTCACAATGGGGGTTAGACTTTATAGGGGTGATCAACCCCAATTATTTTGATGGCCAAAAATTTGTCCTTACTACTACTAACTATTGTATAAGGTGGAGTGAAGATGTTTCCACCAAACATTGTAGGATAGAAGAGGTAATTCACTTCATGGAAGGAAACATTTGCACAAGATTTGAAAACCTAGCCTATTTGGTTTGTGATAATAGATCTACTTTCACTTATATTGAGATGATTGAATTGGTATACAATAATGGAAACACTCCAAATTTTGTATCCAATAATTATCCCCAAGGGAATGGAGTTTTTGAATATACAGATAACAATTAGATGAAGGTTATCAAGAAGTCTGTGAAAGACAAACCAAGAACATGGCATAATTTTTTGAAGTATACAGTATGGGTAGACACGATAAGGATTAAGGAAGACCTCAAGGCTTCACCATTCTTGCTGGCGTATGGATAGGAACCTATGTTCCCAATAACCCTTAATTTTACCACATTTAACTTCATGTGGGAGTAAATTTAAGAAAATAAATAACTTACTAGCTCAAGGTCGTTAGATATTATTCAGATGGAAGATGCCAAAGACAAAGCATTTGCTAAGTTTAACAGGCATCAAACAATAGTGAAAAGGTGGTTTGATAAAGGATCCAAAATAAAAGTGTTTGGGAAAGGATACTTTGTCCTCCTTTGGGACAAAGCTTCAGAGCTAAATGGGAAACATGGAAAATTCACACCTTTGTGGATTGGGCCATATCAAATTGTAGAGACATTGGGAAGTAACACATTTAAGGTGAACGACCTCAAAAGAGCAGAGTTCAACTTGCCCACCAATGGGTATTATCTCAAGCATTACTTTTTTAGTACTCCACCAGGGGTTTTCTTGGAGTAAAATATGTAAGACTTGTTATATTAGAATAGGTAGGCTAACTAGTTTCTTTTCTTTCTTTCCCTTATTTCTTTGCTTCTATATATTTCTTTGCTTCTTGCTTCTTACTTTCTGTTGTGTGTTTTATTTGAGTTTTGTTTAATTTTTCTTGGTTGTGATATTTTATTTCCAATAATTCCTGTGGATAGTTTATTTCTTAGATTTTCATAGATTTCTCAAAATTCTAGTAGCTTAAAATTGGAATATGAATATTGCAATGATGAACATAGGTTGTCACAAAGCACCATGAAACAAATCAAATACAATTGTGTATATTGATATAGAAGTTAATTATCATGATAAGTCTTAAGAACAATCTTAAATCAAGGTTTGGTTGAAATAAGAATCATGTGTTATAAGAAAACTTAGGTTGTTGAGGCACATTTCATGCTAGCACTTAAAGCACATCCTTATCTAGGATAGAGGTTAAAAATAAAAGTGATTACTCCAAGAATCAAACACTTGACCAAATCCTTAAAACTAGGCTATATTGGTTCCTAACATTTTCAAAAAGACCTAAAAATATAAAAAAGAAGAAACTTATTGCAAAATATATGGACAAGAAGGAAAGGTGATTATGGTAACATCCACCAGGGCTATGAATGCTTGGTTAGAAGTGAAGCAAGGCTTTGAGTGGGACCAAAGGTATCTCTATTAGGGCTATGGATGCCTGACTAGTAGTAGACCAATGCCCAAGCCTTCCCTAAATTAAGAGCAACTATTCTCAATGGATATCTAAAATGCTCCAAGTTGAGTGTTATGAGCTAAGGGATGAACTTGATGTTGTCTTCTAAATTTCCATGACAAATAGTAAGTGGAATCAAAGCAAACATTACGTGACTATGTTTTAGAATTTTAAGTTTGAATTTTACACATGTGAGGTTTATATCAATTAAGGTTTGATTTAGATAATGTTATGGACCCAATGGATGAAAGACTTATGTATTTCTCTAAACCAAAGCCTTAGGTTCTAACATATTGTCATGTTTCCCCTATGAGTCACCATTTTTTGGAACACCATACCCCACACTTTATTGATTTTTAAAATGGGGGGCCCTTATGAATTTTTAAAAACATATGAACCTTGAAAGCTTGCTTGAAGATGTTATCCTTTTTAGAATCAAAAGATCATCCACTTTAAAGGGATATACTTTATACATGCTTAATGATAAGAATTATGTTTTTGGACTAAATTTTCTAATGGTTTGTCTTTGATTATTGAATTTTAGGTTACACAAAGAATGCTAGGTTTCTCTTGTAGAAAACCCTAACATTTTAATTCAAAATTTGGAGGGAAGACTTGTTTGGGTTTCCCAAACAATTCAACTTATGAAAATTTTATAAGTATCTAGTTTTAAATGTTTTCACTGGCTCATTAATTAGTCAGGTTTTCTTTGGTTGACCCATTAATTTTTTAATTTTCTTAACCCCTCTTACTTCAGTGTCTTCTTTATCAGTTACTTTAATCTCAAATATCGATAACTTATTACTTATTTAAACTTTGTGCATATTTTTATATCTAATGGATCTCACTATCTCATAGATCTAATTAGATGGTGTGACTCAAATGCAAGCAAATGGGCCTACATAAACCCAAAAATACCCTTTGAAATCCTAACTTTGAGGCACATTCTTGAAGTGACCCTTTAGATTTTCTTAAAGTGTCCCTTTAAGAAGGTTGTCTTGGTCCAATTTAGTAGAAAGTGCCCTTTAAAGAAAATATTTGATACTATTTATTGTAGACATTTTGTTTGAAACAAATCAACCCTTCAGCTTCTTTTGAAACCTACCCTTTGGAAGAATCGGTTAAGACATTTTCTTGAGAAAGTGACCCTTCAAAAAAAGTTTAAGGGTAATTGTGTGTAGTATTTATAGGTTCCTTCTTTTATGTCTTGATAGTGAAAAATGGCTGAAGATTTTTTAATGAGGATAAAGCATAATGAAGGTGACTAATCAGAAAAGACTTCACATATTGAAATCAATAGACTGTGCTCATTCATAGATCCAATCTAATGATGAGAAATAAAGGAAACTTTCAAAGACTAATGGCTAGCTTCTGAAAAGAATTTCATGAGAGTGACATGATAAAAATTATGAATTCACCACCTCCACCATTAAATTAGGAAAAACCCTAGATTACCAACATAAATCCCTCCTTCTAGCACTAATGGGAATCACCTCTTGTTGATGCTTCTAATTGCTACACAGATGGTTCCTTAGTTTTGATGAACACTTATCATTTTAGGATTAAAAACATCCAAGGCATTAGTTGTATTTTTTGACAAGTACTGTGTTTGTGTCGAATAGTTAGCAAATTATGAGAGATTCCCACAAAATTTATTTGATGTGGTGGTTGGGAGCCACCAGGGTCTAAGTATTTGTAGTCTTTTAGTCTTCCTAATCAAGATTTATAACTCTAAGCTAATATAAGTGAATATTTATAGTGATCTTTAAACAACAGTGAGCATTGATAAAAAGAAGGAAAAGGTAGGGTAAGGCAGAGAAGAAAAATGATTGTAAGCATTAGTATCAAAGATAATGACAAAGTTCTATTCAATTTGAGCATACATATAACCTATCAGTGATGCAACATAGCATAAGCCCAAGATTCACCAAAACTAAGGTAAGATTCAAAGGAAAATATAAAGATAATGAGTAAAATTCAAGACTACATAAAGATTTTACTCTGTTAATCTAAATTTCATAAGAACATTCAAATGCAAAGCAAATAAAATGAGGTAAACATAGAATCCTTCAACTAGTCTAGCATATCACAAACAAGAAACCTTATGAACATGAAGTATAACTAATCTATCCAAGAACCATTCAAATCTAAGACATCCAACTTCAATTGAGAGAAATAGAAAACAATATAGCACAACAATAGACAATCTTTGTAGAATTCTAATTGTATTAATTGCTCTAGTATAAAAGTGCTCAAAATCCCTCCCTTTACAAATGGTAACACTTGTCTATTTATAGAAGACATAGGTAGTGTAACAGCCATATTTATTTCAAACTTTTAAAAGAGGTAAGGACATATAACATTTTAAAAATAACTCTCTATTATTTGTAGCCATTAGGCACCTATTAGATCAAAATACTAATATTTGCTAACAAAGTAACATATATAGTTTACAAAAGAATAATCTTAACTTTGCTTTTGGGTTGGTTGGCCACCTTGATCACTTAAGCTAAAGGAAGTATTTCACCCTAGTGTATTGTTTTTTGATTAACTTGAAATCCACTAGGGGATTCATTAGACTCTCTTCTTCCTGTTCAACCAATGTATCATATTCTTTGTCACTTCTGATGGTGACTCTTATAAGCACCTTGATTCTACTATCGGATCTCCTATGGTGAGGTTGAAATTAAGGAATTTTGAATTATCTTTATTGGATTGGCCTTTATTTTCATCATTGATGCCTTGGATGAAGGCTTGGAATCCCTTTTGGAATTTCATGTCATGCATTAGGCCATTAGCAGTAGGTTGAGAAGGGGTCACCAAAAAGGTTCTTAACTTCTCAATTCTATTCACCAAGTCCTTATCTTCCTATATAAAGTCATTTCTCTTGTTGTACCATGAAATTAATTCATGTATTTGATCCACTAGGATCCCTTTAATGGCATTCAACTACTTTTCTTTGATAATCTTGAAGTCCAAAGGTTGTTTAGTGATGTGTACTTCGATCAACTCTATCACCTGGTCTTTGGTTTCTTGGCATTATTGTATCAATGTTTGTGCCTTTTTAGCTTGAACTTGTAAGGTATTAAGCTTGAGTTTGATGGATTTTAATCATTAAAAGGCATTTAGGAGGTACTTATTTAACATCTTCAGCAGGTCCTCCAAAATTGATGGTGTGACATAGTCCTCCAAGTTTTTCTTCTCTTTCTCCAAGATCAAGATTCTTTACATCATTACCTGAATTCACACAAAATCAATTTTTGACTAGGATTCCACCATACTTACAATATCTTATTGATGAATGGGGTGCTCCCCTGATACCTAGCCTTAGATTGGAGTGAGTCTTGTAAAAGGTGCCACTCTTTGAAGAGTGACTTCTTCAGTTCCAATAGTTACTTTATTGGTAGTAACCTTCTATAGTGTAGTTGTATTAGGGTTAAATTATACCTTGGGCTCTGCTTCTAAAAGATTTTAAGCTTCTAGTGTTTTGAGACCAGCCCCTCTTGATTTCCTAGGATATTAGAGATCATGGAAGAGCAAGAAGAGAGGATAATGAATGAGGATGCTAAAGAGAGAAGAAATAAAATAGAAGAATCAACACTAGGGAACATTTTGTGGAGAAATTAGAAGAATCAACAAGAGGTGGTTCCCACTAGCACTAGAAGGAGAGCCTTCTTGTAGTCTTATAGTCTTCCTGGTCAATATTTATAACTCTAAGGTAATCTAAGCGAATATTTACAGTGATCACTAAACTAAAGTTAGCATTGATAAAAATAAGTAAAAGGTAGGGTAAGACAGAAAATAAACATGATTGCAACCATTAGTCTCAAACATAATAACAAAGTTCTATTCAATTTGAGAATACATTTAACCTATCAGTAATGCAACATAGCATAAGCCCAAGCTTCACCAAAAATCTGTCAAGATTCAAAGGAAAATATAAAGATAATGAGTAAAATTCAAGACTACATAAATGTTTTGCTATGTTAATCTAAATTTCATAAGAACATTCAAATGCAGAGAAAATAAAATGAAGTAAACATAGAATCCTTCAACTAGTCTAGCACATCACAAAATAAAAACCTCATGAACATGAAATATAGCTCATCTATCAAAGAACCATTCAAATCTAAGACATCCACCTACAATTGAGAGAAAGTAGAAACAATATAACAAAACAATAAACAATCTTTGCTAAATTCTAATCATATTAATGACTCTAATATAAAATTGCTCAAAATCCCTCCCTTTGAAAATGGTAACACTTGTCTATTTATAAAAGACATAGGTAGTGTACAGTCATCTTTCTTTCAAACTTTTACAAGAGGTAAGGATATTTTTCCTTTTACAAATAAATCTATACTACATATGACCATTAGGCACCTATTATATCAAAATACTAATATATGCTAACAAACTAGAATATATAGTTTAGAAAAGAATAATCTTGACTTTGTTCTTGGGCTGGTGGGCCCCCTTAATCACTTAGGCTAAAGGAAGTATTTCACCCTAGTGTATTGTTCTCTGATTAACTCAAAATCCACTATGGAGTTCATTACACTCTCTTCTTCTTGTTCAACCAATGTACCATATTCTTTGTCACTTTTGATGGTGACCTCTTGTAAGCACCTTGCTTCTGTTATGTACTCTCAAATGGTGAGGATGACATTAAGCAATTTTGAATTATATTTATTGTATTGAGCTTAGTTTTAATCCTTGATGCCTTAGATGAAGGATTTTACTCCTTGATGGAGTTCCATGTCATACATTAGGCTGGTGGCAGTAACTTGAGAAGGGGTCACCAACAAGGTTCTTAGCAACTTCTCAATTTTATTCACCAAGTCATTATCTCCCTTTATGAAGTCCTTGTACTTATTTTACCATGATATTAATTCATATATTTGATCCACCAAGACCCCTTGAATGGAATTTAACTATTTTTCTTTGATAATCTTGAAGTCCAAAGGTTGTTTAGTGATGTGTACTTTGATCAACTCTGTCACATGGTATTTGTTGACTTTCCATTATTGTATCAATGTTTTGCCTTCTTAACTTGAAGTTCTAAGGTATTAACCATAATTTTGATGGATTTTAATCATTCAAAGGAATTTAGGAGGTACTTATTTAACATCTTCAGTAGGTCTTCTAGAATTGATGTTGAGACATGGGCCTACAACTCTTTCTTCTCTTTCTCCAAGTTCAAGATTCTTTTATTTATTCCCTAAATTCCCACAATAGCCATTACTGACTAGGATTCCACCATATTTGTAATATCTTCTTGATGAATGGGGTGTTCCTCTACTACTTGACCTTGGTCTAGAGTGAGTCCTATAAATGGTTCCACTCTTTAAAGAGTGACTTCTTCAGTTCTAATAGTTACTTTCTTCATAGTAACCTTCTCTAGTGTACCTGTATTAGGGTTAAATTGTATCTTGGGATCAACTTCTAAAATCTTTGAAGCTTCTAGTGTTTGAAGACTAGACCCTCTTGATTGCCATGATTCTTATATTTTCTTGCTTCTCTCCTTAGTATCATTAGTCATTCTCATCTCTTATTGCTCCGTTATGAGCTCTAAGATTTGGCCTAGACTTCATCATTGATTTCAACATTATTAGTGCTAGTCAAAGCCCATGAATGCATCTGAGAGGGTATCTTTTGGAAATTCCCATAAAGGAACTAGTCAGGGATGAGAAGTCAATGTATGGTAAACTCATCACTAAACAAGTTCACCTCACTTATTGGGTGAAATCACTTGGATTTTTTGGAGGCTCTAGGCACCAAAACCATATCTATCTCCCTCTTTATTTTGATCATAGGGACCAAATCTAAGGAAACTCCTTTTCCTTTATCTATCTCCTCAAATTGAGGACCTTCAATTAGTGCCACCTCAACTATGTCTCCTTCATATTCATCTCCTTCCTTGGCTAACCTGTATGTATCTACAAGTTTAATGAAGAATTATTTCAATATTCCATAAGGTTCCAAGGCAACCATATCAAGGTATTCCATAGGGCAAGGGGGTCTTTGAGGTAGAGATGAGGTAGAGGGTTCATCTACTAGCTTATGTTCCTAATTTTATTCACTAGGTCCTTCAATTTTGGGCATGTGCTTTTAAGGTAGTTGTTGTTTCTAAGGTGGACCTTGAGGCACTTTTGGTAGACCAAAAGTGGAAGGTATGAAGTGGTATCACAAGGGATTCATTTTCCATATTTATTTTGATGTTTTTTCTTCCCTCCATAATCTATGTTATAATTTGAATCCATGTCCGTTAAAAATTGGATACCTTTATGTATAAGTGGTCATATGGACCCAATTGATGTTCATAAGGCACCTTATGTAGTTTTTTATATTTTATATAGGAGAGAAAATTTCCATTTGGATCCCATGTCTTGAGGTCATCTAATTGGAAGTAGAATGTCTTTATATTCTTTACTAAGATCTCCAGTTACTTCCATCCATGAATCATTGTCTTCCCAATCAGATATGGGAAGAGATGTAGGATTCCTTTCTTCTTCTCTTTAAATAAATTCTCTGTACTATGAAGGACTTGATGAGCTATCTCTTTCTTAACCAGCTTGATTAACACATGCATTGGTAGCCTATAGGGCTAAGTATGGCAACATTTAATTTGTTGACTATACAATCAAGATAGAGCCATATGTCATCAATGGGCTCTACAAATTACCTAATTAGGCAGTGAACCCTAGGCATTAGACTTCTAGTAATTATCCTAACTAGAGTTGGATATATGCAATCACAAATGAATTGTATGTCATCTCTATACTTGAATATGAGTAATTTGGAGTAATGGTAATCTTGCTAAGAGTGGACCAATTCCTAATGGTAGAGAAGTAGGTTGACTCCATGAAGGTGTCTAATAAGTAAGACATCATTGTGAATAGATAGCTTATATTCCTTTTAATTCTATTAAACTACCTTCTTGAGTGGATACTTATAATTTCACCAATAGGTGGAGTCATCTTCTCTTCTACCATGAAATAGACATAGGAGACACACCTGAGGTCAACATAGGATATGATTTCTACTCTAGAATCCTTATTCAATAATGTCATGATGATTTTAATCACCTCCTTAAATTTTATAATTGGGATTTTACCATTATGGTTTCTCATTACATGAGTTCCTCTATCTAGCTATGGTCTTAAGATATTATATAGATCATTCTTAGTGGTCCATTCCTTGATTGTAGGGAGGTCTATTTGAGTCCTAAGAAGATTATAGTAGCCTTTAAAATCTAATAGAGCTATATAAACAACCCTATTTGATGTACCTACTTATATTATCTAGTCTCTATCTAATCTAAAATCAATGAACATAACAGCTAGGATATCAACATAATGGATACATCTAGTTTGATAGTTGTGATGTGAAGTTCAAACATCTAGGTCACTGTGAGATCTTCATGTCTTCATTTGGTGACTACAATTTGTTTCTCAATGGGAGCCAATGGTTGTAGAAGGCTTATTTTAAAGAAAATTTTTGACTAGATCTTCATACCATTATTCAAGGATCCTACATCTAGTTCAGTGTATTTGTAACATCTTCCTTCATTTTCAATTGACAAGTAAACCTCAACCTCATCTCTCTATTGTTTTATTGTAGAAACCATGTTCCTCCAACTAGTTAATTTCCCTTAGACTACATGATCTCTCTATGTGTTTTTAGCTCTTTTCAAGGTGATTTTTAAGTCTTTTAAATGTAATTGTGATTCAATTAGGAAATAATTATGGCTTTACATTGGTGAGGTAGGGTTTTCCCTATTTTAGTTGTAGAGGTGGAGAATTCATAAATCCTATCATGTTACTCCCATGAAAGTCCTTTTAGAAACTAGCCATTAGTCTTTGAAAGTTTCCTTCATTTTTTTACCATTGGATTGGATCTATGAGTGACTGTAGTCCATTTATCTCAATCTATGAAGTCTTTTCTAATTGGTTGCCTTTGTTATGCTTTATCCTTGTGGAAAAATCTTCAACCATTTTATACCATTGGATCAAATCTTATGATGAAGCACAGACCATTGGATCTATAAAGATGCACTGAAATAAGTCTCATGCTTAATAAAAACATAGGTTAAAATTCATGTACTATGTTTTAATGTAAAAATATGCTAATGGGTCTTTTTGAGGGTAATGAGATACATCCCTTCACTAGGTTTGAAAATTTAGACTATGTTAAATTTGATGGCCTCAGAGATGTCAAATATTTTCTTGGAAACATCAAATGACAGGCATGAGGATGTCAAATTTGAGCTCATCTAATGTTCTTAGAGGGCTTAAGCCTAAGCCTTGCAGTCATATTTGTTGAAAAACACATTGTTCTTAAAGTCAAGAATATGCTTTTTGGTCCATGTGACCATGTATTTGGGCTCTGAGATAGTTTAAGTCCTTTTTGATCGGCTACTTAAATTTTGATTACATTGAAAGCCTTCAGCCAGTTTGCATCATCAGATCAAATCCATTGATGAAGCACAAATTAATAGATCTATGAATATTCACATGTCTTAATGAGATCTATGATATGATATGACTTAGGTTAAAATTATTTTTTCCTAAGTTTATTTATGTTAAAAAAACATAAGGGGTTCCTCTAAGTGTTGATAAATATGTCCCTATGCTAGGCGTCAAGGTTATACTGCATTGAAAAGTCTTCAACAATTTTACACTGTTAAATTGGATATGTGAGTAAGCATGGGTTTTTAATTATGATTTGCATACTTGTCAATGATTGGTTCTTAAAAAGAGAAAATATTAGGGTTAGGCATAAAACAAGGAACATATAAAGATGACACACATTTTCCCTTAAACATTTTTTGAAGGGTCACTTTCTTGGGAAAGTATCTTAACCAATTGTTTCGAAGGGTAAGCTTCAAAAACTAACAAAGGGATGATTTGTTTCAAAAAAAATGTCTTCAAGAAATAGTGCCCAAAATAATTTCTTTGAAGAGTACTCTATTCTAAAGGGGACTTAGGTTAAAATTATGTTTTCTAAGTCTATTTATGTTAAAAAACATAAGGGGTTCCTCTAAGTGTCAATAAATATGTCCCTATGCTAGGTGTCAAGGTTATACTACATTAAAAAGTATTTGACAAATTTACACTATCAAATTGGATATGTGAATAAGCATGGGCTGTTAATTATGATCTACATACTTGTCAATGATTGGTCCTTGGAAAGAGAAAATGTTAGGGTTAGGCATAAAAACTAAGAACCTATAAAGATGACACACAGTTGCCCTTAAACATTTTTTGAAGGCTCACTTTCTTGGGAAAGTATCGTAACCAATTCTTCTGAAGGATAAGTTTCAAAAAAGGGCAAAGGGTTGATTTGTTTCAAAAAAAATGTCTTCAATAAATATTTCCCAAAAAAAATTCTCTGAAGAGCACTCTCTACTAAAGTGGACTGAGACAACTTTCTTGAAGGAACACTTCAAGAACCTCTAAAGGATCACTTCAATAAAGTGCCTCAAAGTTAAGATTTCAAAAGTTATTTTGGGATTTAGGTGGGCCCATTTTCTTGAATTTGATTCACACCATCTACTTAGATCTATGACATAGCAAGATTCATTAGATCTACAAAGATGCATGAAGTTTAAACAAGTAATAAGTCATCAGGCTTTAAGAAGCAAGTAATTGATAAAGAAGACACTGAAGCAGGAGGGGTTAAGAAACCTGATCATGTAATGGGTTGACCAAAGAGAACTCAACTAAGTAATGAACCAATGAAAACTTCATTAAATCTAGATACTTATAAACTTTTCATAAGTTGAGTTATTTGGGAAACCTGAACGAGTGTTCCCTCCAACTTTTGAATTCAAATGTTAGGGTTTTCTTCAAGGGAAACCTATCCTTATTTATGTAACCTACAATTTAATCTTTAAATACAAACCATTAGCAAAGTTAGACCAAAAACATAATAATTAGCATTAACCATGTATAAAGCACATCTCTTTCAAGTAGATGATATTTGTATTCTGAAAAAGATAACCTCTTCAAGTGAGGTTTCAAGGTTCAAATGTTTTTAAACATTCATAAGGGCTTCCCATTTGCAAAAGCAAGAAAGTGGGGGGTATGTTTATCCAATAGTATGCACTACTAAATTTTATATTAGTTCTAAAATTATTCCTTAAATTCCTCCAAAAATGACTTAGAAATATTTCATACATAGCTAAAGTAATGATTTTTGGAACATTATGGAATATCAGAAATCCTTTAAAAATAGTTCTACAAATTTAGTGGCATCATTTGTGTTATTACATAAAGTAATGTTAACCATATTAGAAAACCTATATATATATAAATAAATATTATTTTAATTATCTCACTATGTTTTTGGCAATCCTAATACAAAATTCATACACAAATACATCTTTGGTCTTCTTGAAACCAATAATGGCATATAAAACCTTATGTTATGTACATTCACTTTATCCAATTGACATATTCTACATCTTGAAAAATACCTTACCGTATATCTCTCCATGTTTGGCCAAAAAAACATCTCCACCAAATCTATTATCTTAGCCTTACCCAAATGTCTATATAAACTACCACTACGTAATTCTCTTATAATGTTATCTATAAGAGACTCAACTAGAATACGTAGTTGTTTTCCCTTGAAGAGATAATTATCCTATATAATATATTCATCATGAATAACTTACCTACCTCACCTGATAATTTATTTATGTAATTCTTAACTTTCTTTCTAAAATTTAGATCAGTATCATATAATTCATTAAAAATTTAAAATTTAACTACTTACTGACCATATTAGTTAATAATGACAATCATTAAATGCATCAACTACATGATTCTATACTTTCATAATTTATGTTTCAAAACAAAAGTATAACCATGAAATAAATACACCCACTTTTTAGGTATATTATTTAACTTATTTTGATTATTCACATATTTCAAGGCCTTATTATATGTAAATTGGATAAACTCCGTAGGCACCAGGTAATGCCTTGAATGTCTTAATGATTTTATAATAACATAAAATTCAAACTCATATCTATTACAATTATTTATTATCTCCTTCAATTTCTAACCTAAATATTTTATTGACCTTCCTTCTTGACTCAAAGCAACACCAATTCCCACATGTGATGTATCACAAGCAACCTCAAACACTTTATTAAAATATGGTATTGATAAAATTGGGTTTGTACTAATATTATTCTTCAACATAATAAATATTTTTATTGTTACTATTGTCTAGATAAATTATTTTCCACTCATTCAATATATTATTGCTCCAATAATACTACTAAAATTCTTAATGAACTTTCTGTAAAAAGTTACTAAATAGTGCAAACTTCTTACCTCTTTAATGATCTTTGAAATAGGTCACTAAAAAATGACATTTTATTTTTTCATCCATCCTTACCTCATGTTATAAAAACACAAATCCTAAAAATACAAAATTATTCTACATAAACCATCACTTCTTCAAAATTTGTATAGATTGTCTCCTTTCTTATTAAATGTAATATGATTATTAAATGCCTTAAGTACTATTATTTAGTATTACACAATATCAAAATATCATCAAAATAAAACCACCACAAAATTAACAATGTAATCTCATAACACTATGTTCATCACCCTCATAAATGTGTTTCATACATTAGATAATCTGAATGGCATCACCATCTACTTATTTAACCCATCTATAGTCTTGAATGTTTTTTTCCATTCATCTTATCCACAAATTTGAATATGATAATAACCATCTATAGATCAATATTATTAAAGTATTTTAATCCTAAAATAACATCCATCATAGTATCTAAAAAAGGTATATAAAATATGTATTTGATGGTAACTTAATTAATTGATCTACTATAAAAAAAAATCTCCAACCTCCATTATTATTTTAAGTTAGCAATGTTAGTGTTGAACATGAAATGATGTTCTCCCTTTCTGGATGCTTTCTCACCAATTCAATAACCTATTTATTTAATTGTGTATGCTCTATTGGACTCATCCTAAAAGCTACTTGATTGGGTAGAGATGATCCTATAATCAAATCAATATGATGTTGAATGTCTCTCTTTAATTGTAAACCATTTGGTAACTCATCAGGTATAACATATGCCTATTATTTCAACACTTCTCTAGATTTTAGTGTTATTTATGCTACTTTTGTGTCTTCTTTATTTATTATTAATACATAATAAAAACATGTAATCCTCATGTCTTTGATAACTTATTTTGTGGAAAATATGTTTTTAGCATTCCTTTTTTATTTAAGATCTAGTAAAACTACATTCGTACCATCATTCTAAAAATTATTTTTTCCTCCACAATCAATTATTTTTCTATCAAACAATCATAGCCTTCCCAATAACACATGTAATCCATCTATTGGTATAACATCACACCATATTTTATCCTAGTAATTTTTTCCTGTAGAAAACTTTATTACACCTTTTACTATTATGAAATCATTCCCTCTATTAAATCATAAATTATGATAAGTATAAGGGTGATTTTAAGATTTCAAACCTAGTATCTCAATCATGTCCTTAAAAACCATATTTTCATAACTACTACCATCTATAATTACTTTGTGTATCTTACCTCTTGTTTTCCAACTTGTTCAAAAAATATTTGTTCCCCCCAATGCGTCACCACCTTCCTTATTCTTCCCCTTTTATTTCATTAAAACAATCATTATTTTCCTAAACATGAGATTTTCACCAATATCTACTACTACAACTTCAGTATTTTTCTCTTCTATATCATATTCAACTAAATTCATTCTTGGGCAATCCTCTTGCCTCCTTTTTTATTCATGATATTTCAGACACTCAAATGCTATATGTAATTCTTCTCTACATCTATAACAAACATAAGACATATGTGTAACAACCCATTTTAAAAAAAATGAACTTCAAATTACTAAACACCATTTTAAACCTAAAGAAAGAAAAATAATTAGATGAATGTGGGATCAAGTCGATAACTATGTTATACAAAGCATAGGTATTTTATTAAGGTAAAAAAATCCTATTGATAGTATTTGAAAGATACTTTAACCAATCATTAATAATATTTGTGTGTACTAACGTACCAAAATGTATATTTTTACACTAAAATTTGAATACTAAAACTATGGCATTCCTTAAAAGACCAATACAACCTCTTAGTATTAAATGAATGCTTATACTTGACAAAAAATAATATTCACTATGAACATGTAGATAATCTAAACTATAATTGATTGTATAGGTCAAAATCACAAAGATTCACATCAAGCTAAAACAAAAATAATTCAATTTACAATAAAAGAAGCATCATCCTAAGCTTATGCATTAAATTAATTTCTTAATTATTCAAACAACACGACTTAGTTTCAATTTTTTTCCAAAAGTAATACAATTCAATTTATTTTAAATTATTTCATAAATTAATGTTATATGAATTTTGTTGCTATTAAATAAGGCTACCTACTTATGGCATTAAGACTTGATCTAGGATCATTGTCTTCATGGCTTTAAAATTGATAATATTCAATCAAACTTATCCAAGAAATCCAAATCGAGATAAATTAAATGTTTTATCCTTTTATTTATGAATGTTAACACATATATTGATATTATGTTAATTATAATCACGTAAAATATTTATATCACCAAATAGTTAAGTCCACACTATTTTACTTAAGGGTATGAATTTGACCATTGTATAATATCATAAAGTAATAGCTTACTGTATGTAACATTTACAAGTCATATGGTCTATTTGCATAAACTAAGGAATGAAAAACAATCAAATAATCTTTTTAAATTTTAACATGACATGGTGTTTCAACAAACATGTTTATGTTTTGCATGGTACTAACTTAAGTAATTTCGTAAAGACCTTTATTTCTTAATCTTTTTTATGTTAAAAATTAATCATTTTGTTATGACTTAATCAATGATATTTTATTCCATTTTAATGAAAGACAAAGTCATAATAACATTTATCATTTTTTTAATATCCAATAAATGACATATTATTTTATTTTATTTTATTTTATTTTGTCTATTATGACGTAATAAAATACAAAGTCATAATAAAATTTATCATTTATTAAAGTTCCAATTTATGACGTATTAGAAACTTCCTTTTTTTTGTCTATTATGACTTAAGAAAATATATTTAACATAAAAATTATACTAGCATACATATCTTAGATAAATCTATGTAAAATACACCGATAGATATCATTCTTGGGTTACTCACAATTTAATATGATATAGGTGCCTCAAGAATGATATCTATCAGTGTATTTTACAAAGATTTATTTAATATATGTATGCTATTTGACTACGATGTACTATTTATTTAATATAACATGTCAATATTTTTTATGATAATTTATTTTTACAAGTTCACTATTATTATTTATAAATATGATGCGGTAAAATATATATATATATTATCTATAAATTAGTTGTGATCATCTATATATTATTACAGAAAAATATATACATTACTTATAAATTAATTATGATTATCTATTATAAATATGATGTGGTAATAAATATATATTAACTATAGATTAATTATGATTATGTAAATATTATTTGTCTATTATTATGTGTTGATAGAGTTTTTTCATAAATAAACTAATTATGATTATTTATATATTATTTATTTATTTATTATGATGCAATAATATTTTTAGGACAATTTATTTTTATAATTCATTTTTATGATATGATTATTTATAAATATGATGTAGTAAAATTGATATATTACCTATAAATTAATTATTTTTACAATTTAATTATTATGATTATTTATAAATATGATATGGTAAAATCTATATATTACATATAAATTAATTATGATTATATGTATATTATCTATTTATTTATTATGATGTTGTACAGGAAGAGGAAAAAAGTAATCTTTAGAATATCAAATATAAAAGGATTGTATTTTATCTAAACAGTTCAAGTCACTCCTTTTTTTACTCTTATTTAAATTTTATTTCTCTCACCTTATTTTTTATTCTTGTTTTTTTTTGGTTTGAATTTATTTATATTTATATGATTTTTATATTTTAAAACCATCATGTTTATTGTTGTTTACATAATCATGTCAGTTTTGATATAATTAAATTATTTTATATTTTATTCTATAATGGTGGCTTTGAAATAATTAAATTCTAACATTATCACAACATTACAGTGGCCAACCACAACCCTGGTATGTCATTGTAGGAACACATATTGATGTAACAAGATTGTAAATTGTCTAACTCGATACTAAGGATTATCTTCAAGAAACTATTTAAAAGACTTGTAAGCATTCATTTATAATGAGGTCAATCATAAATATAACTATCATTGATAAAAGTATTAATAAACTTATTTGATTTCAAATAAACCAACATTTGACTAGTGTGGAATCCAGATCGAGCACAAATAGAGGCTTAGGGCTCACTTCTAGTTGGCACTAGAAACAAGCATAGGAATAAAAATCCTGAGAACAAAAGTGTACTAACACCCAAGAATGACAAACCAAATAGACAAAGAAACTAGCACCCACACAAAATAAAGAGAGCCATCAGGGTCCCTAGAGTTCCCAAAACCAACAAAGCATAAAAATATGAAAGTTACAAATAAAACTAGAAGGATACCCAATAGGCCCAACACTAACTTTGATTCGATCATGAACCAAAAAACATTTAAAATCTAGGGAGGTTGTTTAGATCCCCATTTTCATCAAATAATGAAAACATGAACATCCATCCTAAGATTCATCCTAAACTCCCTAGGGAAGCCCCTAAAAACTAAACACTAGCAATCGAGGGCACAATAGGAGGCCCATGTCTCCCTTAGGGAATCCAAGGAGATTTCATAGAGAGAACTTGAGAAGGATTCCACATGAAATCCATGAAGCCAACTAAATAAGGATTCCCCAAATAATTTTTTGATTAGGCACAAAGTAAAATAAAAGAGAGCCTAGGTCTCCAAGTTAGGGAACCAAACATGAAGAAACTTTATGGGATTTCAAAGGGAATCTACCACCATTCTCCAATACCTTCGAAGGATGAAATTTATAGATGTTAATATTAATTTCAACCATATCTCAAAAATAAATTTTTTAATCACATCAATAAATCCCAAGACCTTTAACAAAACCCCAGATCTTAAACAAAATAAAGACTTACTATCATGAAATGACCTCCCACTTCTAAATAGAGCTAAACCTTACATTTTACACCTTAGAACTGCATCATATACATGGTTCCAAAATATAAAAAAATATTGAGAGAAACCAACTGATTCCCAAACCCTCATACCTTCCAAATAATCACCATAAGCTTACAATAATTACTTTTACCCTATTATAAGCTTGAATCCAGTTAATAACCCAAAAAACCTAGGATTTTAGGAGTGATTCCCTAACTGTGCCATCATTGAATCTTAATTTCATAAATTTTTTTCCTCCAAAAATATTGAGAAAAAATTTGAAAAATTTAAAGGGGTTAAGAAAATATCTATGGTTTTTTGTGTAATTAAGAATACATACATAACCATAAAAGGAACTAAAACCAAATATATAGACAATGCTCCAACAAAGGATAAATAAAAGATAATAAAATCTAAACCCCTTGTTATAAAAAAGTATAGAACCCATTAAGGGGTTGAACTAAAAATTAAGGAGGGATATCCACCATACTAGTTTAAGGATAATCCCAAACATAACCATCTCAAAGAGATAGACTTCAATGGAAAAATACCTTGCATATTTTGAGCAAAGGTCAAACCATACTAGTAACATTCTCTTCCCTCAGCACTATCTAGATTCAATTCACATCAAAATCTAAGACCAAAGTCATCAACCCAAATAAGAGATAGTTTGAACTAATAGATCAAATAAAACATTGATGATAATAAGACTCTCAACTAGAAGGATAGATATCTAGACAATAGCCCTATAGTAGGCCATACCACCACCTTTCAGCCTGAGAAACAAATAGACCAACCAAAAATACTCATTATCCACTACACCAGATATAACAAACCCCATTTTCTCTTCATCATCCCCATTTTCCTCTCCATCATAATCTTTTGCAAATGTACCCTATTTCAAAAATCTTCCTCCACACCCTTTTCTACTTGTCCCCATTTGAAAGCAATAATATATTTTAATCCTTAGCATGATTTTAAAATATCAAAACATTTACCAAGTAAAGTTCCAAGTTGGGTAAATATAATAGAGTAATAACTTGATTTCAATGAAACCAAACAAAACTAAAAATTGAAGTTATAATATTCATGCTTTGGTTGTGTCCATCTAAAACATAGAAAAAACCATTCCAATTTTAAATAATTTAATATACATAATAAAACCCCATTCTATTTAGATATGAACATAATACCAAATGTAAGAGAATAACATTTTTATAATTTCTATAAGTTACATTCTCAAACTACAACTCTCTAAAATATAATAATAAACCAAAATTATTCTAATCATCAGCTAGATTAGTTTTCATCCAATGATGAATTTTACCAAGTAATAACACTTCCCAATTTTTAACATTAGTGTATAAGAATATATCTTATATTTATATGCATAAAAACTACTTATTATCTCTAATCAATTAACATATATGCCATTTCAAAATATAACACACAATTAAACATTCAAATAGTAGCTTCAATGATCATAATCAAAATATCACATCAATTATTGAATAATCACTCATATTAATTTGTACTCACAAGAAAATATATGAAAACACATATATATCCATATATTAACAACATAAAATTTTTTGTAGACACTATATAACTAGGCAACATAACAATTTCTTATCCACAAGTTTAAATAGCAAATCCAATACACTTAATGAATATAACTATAAAAAGAATTGCATTTACTATCTAACAATAAGACATTGATCTATATAATATATTTAGACTAAAATAACCACATAATAGGAAACCAAATACATGAAGAGACCAAGCAATTATATCATATTATAAAGAGTAACATATAAACAACCCACCTATCTTACATAATCATCCCCCCATCGATGTCCCTAGACTACCCCATCCATATATTAATGTGGACCAAGATAGTAGGGTTTGTATGAGGGTGAATAAATAGCATATATTATGAGATTTTAAAATCAATAACATAAAATAATGATAAGCAATTAACTTAAGTATAATGTATGAAATAAATTACCTATGATTACCATTAGTACTATCATTCAACCTATGAAGAAATCAATTAGACTTCACTAGATCAAACAATCATTATTTAAAACATTGAATTAAAATCAGATATGCATGTATATACCTTACATATATTTAATAATTAAATAGTGTTAAATATATTAAGAACTACTTCTACTCTCATTATCTATCCTTAAAAATAACAAATAAAAAATAATCCAAAATATATTGACATTAAAAAGAGTCACCAAAAAGTTAACAAAATGAGAAGGAATACAAAATATTTTTAAAAATTAAATGAAACCCATATTCTCATGAGAATATATTAAAAAAGATGTTTTTACCAAAACCTATTGATAATATAAAATAATGACCTATAACCATCTCAAAATTTTATAAAAATGATTGTCTACAAAATACAATCACAAAATTTTTACCATAATCATAATAAAATAAACTATTACCCAAAATAGCGTAAATAACAAAGAGAAACAAAAAATTGACAACCATTTTCTTTAAAATGAAAATAAACATTACATAAGGCCAATAAGCTAGTAGATTAGAAAAAATAAGTTCTATAATTCATTCAAACATGGTTCACAATGTTACTCAATAGAAAAAAAAACTACATAACTGAGTATCCAACCATACTTCGAATCAAATGAAAAATAACTAAGAAGTATATCCACAAGAAAATATTTGACTATACATCAACCATGTCTTTATGTTTGATCATGAAGACTATAGAATTCACCATGAACCTATACTGGTTCATTATTCTTTTCATTATACTCTATTTCTAAATAACATAAAATAACTATTGCAATTCATTCCATCTAAAAAAAAAACCACTTACTTGTTCAATGCACAAATGATGTAGAAAATTACCATGGAATCTTTAGAAAATAAATTATTTTTCTTTTTTGTAACGAGTTGATCCCTCATGAACTCTACTAACTTCCATTAAATTCCACTATGGTTTTTCATTCTTGTCTTAAAAATTGGACAATGTTTCCCAAAAAACCACCATTCCACCCAAATGACAACTAAAAATCTAAATTAGTAGTCAAAAACAAGTCTAACTAGACCTTTAATGGCTTTTGATGGCCTTCAATATTTTTTTTAGAGAGTTCAACTATGATGCAGCTAACTGATCTTTCCTAATAACAAAATGACCAAACTAAAATCAATTAAACTACTCGATAAGCTAACCCTAGGATTTGGGTCATTATGACTTGATTCCCATTGAAATCAAAACCCATAAATTTTAAATGCTATGATTAAAACAAATAAAAATTAATAAATACCTCATGACCTCTTCATGGTCCCCTTCTCAAACATTATTCACTCAAGTCATCAAAATGGTTAACGAACCAAGTCAAATCCCTACAATAATCATAATAAAAAAAACTAGCTTGAAGCATCCAATAATGTCTAATTCACATGTTCCCAACATAATCTAAATTTCAAACTTTACGAAATCTCTTAATTTTAAAAACAAATCATATAAATCAAAGCTAGGCTTATAATTTTTCAACTTGATGTAAAATCAAAAGAGCATCATGATATCAATTACCATAATAGTCATGAAGAAAGTCATATGAAGAAATAAGAAAACAATCAAATAATAATATATAATAAATTTGCTCATCAACCAACTAAATAAGAAAAAACAATAGACAATAAGGACCATATAATATAAGCTCAAAATCTCTCCACTCAAAATATAAATAACTCACTATTTACCCTTATTGTAACCTCTGATACTCAGCACCAAATATAATCCATCTCATTTTACTTTTCCTATTCTTGTAATCATCAAAATTATATATCAGATGTGTTTGAATGGAAAACCAATATCAAGCATGAAAAGTAATTTTTATTTTAATTTACATCCATAATTTCTATAGAGAACTGAGTCAAATCATCCATTACAATATTGATTTAACATTTTAGGGGTATACATGTAATTCCTATGTTTGTTCAAATGAAGAAGATGCCTAAATAATTTAAATAAATTGAAATAATTAATATACTAGTTTGTAAATTATTTTGACCTTGTTTTAATTTATATAAATAAAAATAAATTTGGATAAATAAAGACTTAGCTGAAAATAGAATGTAACAAATGATCTGAGTTCTAAAATTTGAGATTTGAGCAGCTTTGATTGTCATCAATAGGACTCTAATATTAATTTTTCACTAAAAATTAGTGCCCAGTTTGGATCGTAGTGTCATCTATGTGTAGTGTCCCAAATTTGGCACCAATGTTTCATTTAAAGGACTATTATTATTTTTAGGGAGCACCTACATATATGCCTCTATGTTATATTATTGCATGATTAAAACATGTAGCTATGTATTGCACCTAAAAATATTAATTTGATATGAAAACCCTAGTTTTCTTTGTAAGTATGATATGATTATGAATTGAGTGTGTGTTGGTAGGATTTACTGGACACCCTCAACACCAATATGTTTAGAGAGTTACCTACATACAAATACTCTAAAAGGGGATCAATTTTAATGTAGTCCTAATACCTAGTGCTTGACGTATATGCAAGTAAATGCCAAAATGAGAGTGGCCTTAGATGTATTTTATATTAATGAGTTTTGTAATGATTAAAAACTAGACTTATGTAAGTTGTAGATGGTAGTATGTATAAAGTAGGGTGTAACAAGTATATAGTACCTTGATTTTACATAAATTTATCTTTGATTCAAATAGTTTTTGCCTATATTTCCCACATAGTCAATAGAGGTGGATTATAATTATATTTATAGGGTTATGTTACTTATGAAAAGAATAAAATGAGCTTAGGCTGACCTTAGGAGGGCCACACATTTGAAAAACTATCTGTTGAGAAGAGTTGGGGATAAGGAAAGTAGTGTATAGCTTGGGACACTAGTTTCATGTGGTTATAGTATCATAAATATGGCATTAATGTCCTCTCTAAAGACTGCTAAAAAATATGGATTAGTGTCAAGGTTGACATTTTTAGGATAGTGTCTTGATAAGGTATAGGTGACTATGCTCTGTTAAGTGACATGAAATGTAATGTGAAGGCTCTAAAATGGGTTTTTGGCTATCCTCGGGATAGGTTGACTCAAGTGACACTCTTATAATCCAATTACCACTTTTAGGTTATTACATTTACCCCCTATTTATGTTAGTAATGTAAAAAATTGAAATTACTATTATAAATGAAAAAAAAGCATACATGGACTTACATTGGAAGTGAAGATCATGTAGCTAAGTTTGAATATGTGAATTTGGGTCTACATATGTGGAACATGATCCAAAGCAATGTCCTATAATGAAACATGCAATAAACAATCCTTAAGAGATAATCAAAAGTAAAAGACTATGCTAAAATTAAATAACTGATTAAAGCTGGGTAAAGTGAAAGGAAAGGAACGGATACACATCATTACGTATGTGAACCAATGTAGGAACCTGTTGACATCTTGTGTGTGTGTGAATGTGCATAGCGATCATATAATTTAATATATTAAACTAACGTGATGGGTTGATCAATCCTCATATAGGTGGCTCAAGAACTCAATTAAGTTTCAACTCCATCATTGCCCACCCCTACTTGGTAGATCCCAATCTCTATGAATATCTTTGATAAGACTATAATTCTGTTTAATCCTCTCATATAGGTGGATCAATAACTCAAGTATGCCATGAATCCATCAATTCCCCTTATCTTAATAAGATTCATATACAAATATACAATGTAAAGTGTTAAGAGTATCTCATTGAGTAATCTATTGTGTATTTAGCTCCATGACCATTTTAGTATTTTAAGCATCTTTGAGCCACTCAAAATCTAGAGCACTATAGATGGAGTAATTCATGAATACGGTGATAACCTTGAATGTGATATAAAGTGTATAAAATGTAGATAATGACATGGAATTTTCCATTCCATCTTATCAAGATGTTTGAAGTTAAACATATGGAAACTATGTGCCATGTACATGCCCCCAATATGGTATATGAGTTTAATAAATTTAAATCAATTATTTAATAGGTGATTTTGTGTAACTTAACTAAATGTATGAGTGGATAGTCCACATATGATGCCCCCAAATATGAGATAAATATAAACATAACTACCAAAGCTGTGATGGTATTTATAAAAATTTGTATTGTACTTGGTGCAATCATCTAATTGTTGTGGATTGTCCTGAAGCTAGGGATACTATATAGTATTACCCTATAGTTGACATTCATGCCCTATAGTTCAAGTGTTCCCATCTAGGCAATAGTGACTATCTAGTTTGATTTTTTTGTGATTTAAACTAATTTTTAAGTATTTATTCTATTTTATGCCTACCATGAGTCTAATATCTAAAATTAAACCTATGTGTTGAAAGTTATCTATGAAAATAAAATTAGGAATTTGATCTCTATGAGAAACCCATGTGAATGTGCCATCTTTTGATGGTAGTTGTGAAACCTATGTAAAAGCTTCGCTCTAAATAAGTAGCTTTGAAAAATGTGTTATGCAGATCATGTACATGATATTCTAATATAATTTATAAACATAACATTATAATGTAAATGTATCAAAGAAATAGTAGGAAATGTGATATGTATGTTGTAATCTATCATTAGAAAATGGTGTCATGATATATTTAAGTAATGTATAATAGAAATAAAATATGAATAACTACCTAGGGGGATGGGGCATGATGTCCATCAAGGCACCCAAGTAGGAAGGGTAGATGCATGAGGTCCCTCATTACATTTAAAATTGTGTGTGTGTGTGCGTGTGTGTGTGTGTGTGTGTGTGTGTGTGTGTGTGTGTGTGTGTGTGTGTGTGTGTGTGTGTGTGTAATAATAAAATACAAGTGTAATGCTATAAAATAATATAAATAAGTAAACATACAAACACATGAGGCATATAAAAGTATGTTAAAAGGGTAAAAATACAATGTACATGGGAACATACCACTAAGTATGTGAGTGAAGACATATAAGGACATGTTTAAATATCCACATATGTAAACAACAACCAATTTGGCATAGAGACATAGATAAGGACATGTTAAAATGTCTACATATAGAAGTCTGAAATATCACACACAAAGGACATGGGCATATGTCCAAGGCATAAAAAAGGAGAAGTGGTGTAGAAGTTAAGGAACAATGGCATATTCAAATGCCCTTGTAAATGTAAAATTCATAGGAACACATTCAAGTCTAATATAGGAACTATAAATGAAAGTATATATAATTATGTAATATAGATATATGTAGATACGAGGGTGTAGATATACTAAGGCAAATTAGTGATAGTTAGCAAAAAATCTGAACAATGAATAGTAATGATCAATATAAAGATAAATGAATGCATAAATAGAATGTACAGTATGTAAAGATAAAACTTGGTTATATCAACTATGTATAATATTCCCCCAAGTGGACATATGTATAAATGTATAAACCTTGATCAATGTAAATTCCCCTAACACATAGATGATAGCTAGTCTATATCAGTGTAGTGGACTAGAGTCCTATCTAAAATCTACAAGCACTCAACAAGAATAAGTGAAGTGTATGTGCATGATAAAATTGACTATACTAGGATAACTAATAATATGTAATATATATCAAGTAGTATAAATGTAAACAATGTAATGCGTACAATTCATAAAAAAATAGATTTTTAAAATATTTGATTGTTTTTGTATCAGGACATATTGTATTATTTTTGTGTTTTCTAAGTATAAATTATGTACAAGCATATGTAAATAAACAATGTAAAAGGAGCAAGATAGAGAAGGAATTATGAACAAGGGTAGGAACCATACTAACTTATGAGTATCATGGGATACTCACCATCACTATGACCAACATAGAAAAATGCAACTCTGATCACACATGCAGTGTTAAATGGAAACTATGAGACCATGATCTAGTGTGTTATATAATCTAAACCTGAAGTTGCCAGAGTGGTGAAGTTATGATGTTGTGGCACTGATTATGATGCCCTATGAACTATATGGGTATTTTGGACCCATCTAGTCGATGAAAAAGCTATAAGTGATGTAAGTTACTTATGATGAGAACACCTAGACCCCAATATAATTGATCTTGGTGTAAAATGTGTAGAGGAAGGTCATCTAGAATCTATGATAGCTTTGATGCAATGATCTCTCTATTAATGGTCTCTGAAGAAGAGTATACAGGCATGTAGATACTATAGTAGTATACCTATCCTGTTTTGAGGACTCTATTGAGCACTAAGATGTATGCATAGGAGATATACTCTCTACTATAATGGATAGCCTACAGTATCTAGTAATGGTATTCAAACTGTAATTGGTGTTAGTGTTAGAAATGTAGCTAAAAGTTATGTTGAAACTACCTATGGGATGGGAAGAGGATACTCATTTGGGACACCCTCAATCTTAACCACCTAGTTAGCATCTATATACTTCATGTATTGGTTTACTATAGACAATATGGATCAGAGCTATTGTAACCATGGCCTACCCAATAATATGTCAAATATACCTATACTAGGTACTACTAGGAATTGAGTGGCTATGTGTGTTGGTATAAACTATAATGGAAGTAGTATCTCCTTGATGGATCTCCTAACATGCAAACTAAAAACACTAATGACTATATCTATAAGAAACATATCTCACTATATGTAGCCCAAGTGTTTTAGGATTGTCATTGTGCACATGCTTATGTTTACCCCATTGTTAACCATGACACTATGAATAGGATGGTGGTCTATATATGCTCATATAAAGAGCACATGTAAATCAATGTTGTAATCCAAAATATCCTTCTATGAAAATGTTATAAGTGGTCTAGGTGTAACTATATTATGATACATGCCAACAATATTATGCAAGGGATGTACCTCCCCTATAACTGTGTGATAGAAAGACTACTGTGGATGATCCTGGTATATGTAATGAACACCTGATGTGCCCCCAACCTCATTATTTGTATGCTTAATAAAAGTATACAGAAATATCTTAAGTGCTTTTACCTCTATTTTCTGATTTGGTGCGTTTAAGGGTGTGCCCACATGAATAATGTTAGCTTTAATGAGATCATGTATCTTTTGCTTCATGATAATGCATTTATTTATTGTGTATCCTAGTGCCATGTGATACTCATAGAATGCATTTGAATCATAGCTCTTTGGAAGAGGCCATGTTGTATCAACCTCTTTAATGGGAGGGAAAGATATGACATTGCATTCCATTAGTTTTTGTAGAACTTGTGCTAGTAACTCTAGTAGATTAGTGAAAACCATGTGCTGAGGAAATGAAAAACCTAATTTTGGGCAATGATCTGAAACTAGGTTGACCATTGTGTTTGGAACTATTTTTTTTGATAAGGCCCTAACCTTATATGAAGGTTTATTTGTGATTTTGATAGTTGAATCTGATCTACTTATGTAATTGAGTTTTAGCATTGTTAAGAGCTTAACCTCTTATTCCTTAACTCTATGTCACAAAAGTTTAAATGTTGGAAACTTATTTAATAGGATTTATTTGTGAATTTATGGTAATAGACTCAATTTAAATATATCTTTAAGTTCTCTATCTACCATGGGGTTAGTCAATTTTGATAATATTATCTTCTATCATAAGCCATATTCATCTATGGGCTCATTTGAATTTTGCTTTAATTTTTACACTTATGCATATGATATCTTATCATTATGTCAATGGAGAAGTATGCCAGGATAATATTTTTTAAATGATTGAATACTTTGATATATTGGTTAAGTAAATCATATAACTACTATAGGGCAAAATCCTTGAGACTACATGAAAAGAGCTTTAGAAGAAGCCAATCATTAGACACATAATCCAAGTAAGCTACATGAAAGGATATGAACTGATGATTTAGATAACCCTTTCCATCATATAATGTGAGCTTGGGTACTACAAAAATAGATGGAAAAGGAGTTGTCATAATGTGATGTGCCAATGGAATATGCAATAGAATGTTAGAGTCCAACGCATCTGAATGCTTAGCCAGTCTATGATCTAGATATAACACATTAGATTGTTGAGAATGAACATGATGCATAAGGAATTATAAATTAGGAGGATAATAACTATCCATAGTTTGAGTAGTTGTCATTGATGGTTGAATAATAAGCTTATGTTGTGTTATATGGGTTAGATGAGTGGGCCCCAATGAAGTTGTAATAACATCATTAATTTGAGGGGTTGAATATTGACCATTATTATTATTATTATTATTATTATTATTATTATTATTATTATTATTATTATTATTATTATTATTATTATTATTATTATTATTATTATTATTATTGATTTATATTATGGCCTATAAAATATGTGCATGATCATGGGTTTGTTCTTGAATTCTATCTCTAAAGCCCTATAATACCTCATCTTTGTTCACAACTATATCATTATCATTATGTGAAAGTAGTGTGTATTGATCCCCTATATGGACTTGAACTTGTTCTTGGTTATATTACTCATCCTTGGATGTATTTTAATTGAATTATACATAATCTATATGTGAAAGATTCATATCTTGAGTTGTAATAGGTTCCTTGTCCTTGTTACAAGGTCAAATATCTAGAATTTGAAAATGCTTTATACGGTTACCACCTAGTCTAGAACTTCTTCTTAAGTAAAAATATGTAGCTTTTTTAGATTGCATATAGAAAATAAATTGAAATAGAGATACTAAAATAAAGCATATGATTTATAAATAATTAATAATAGTAATGAAAATAAGAAGAAAAGGGATACAAACCCTAAGAGCATCTAGGGTTAGGGTTTTGAAAGCTAGGGTCTTTTTGCAACAATTTAAATTACATGTACAATAAATTGAAACCCTAATATAAAATTGATTTTAATTAGCTAGATTTTATAATTAAAATCAAATAATAAAAAATATGAAACCTTAAATTTATTACACAAAAAGAGGAACTAATGCAAGTTAGGGTTTTATACAATGTTCAAATTAAGATAGTTTAACCAAATGATTTAACATTTTAGGGTTACACAATTAATTCCTATGTTTAATTGAAGGTCTGAGATGCCTCAATTAGTTAAATAAATTTCAATAATAAAGTTAGTGATTTGTAAATGATTTTGACCTTGTTTGGATTTTTTATAAATAGTAATAAATTAGGATAAATAAAGAATTAGTATAAAATATATTGTCATAGATGATTTGATTTATATAATTTGAGATTTTATTAGTTAATAATATCTTCAATAGGATTTTGATATTCATCTTTTTACTGGATAGTTGTTCCTAATTTGGGCAATAGTACCATATATGTGTATAGTCCAAAATGTGTAACTGATGTCCCTTTTAAGGAATTATTCCTATTTTTTGGGAGACCCTCTACCTCTATTTTTATGTTTTCTTCTTGAGTGATTGAAACATATAACTATGTATTGTACCTAAAGATATTGCTTTGGTGTACAAACCGTAGTTCTATTTACAAGTATGATATGAACAAGAATTTAGTGTGTGTGAATAGGATAGAATAGACATCCTCAACACCTCTATGTGTAGATAATTTTATACATACCAATACTCTGAAGAGAAATTAACTCTAATTTAGTTATCCCACCTAGTGCTTGATGTATTTGAAAGTGTATTCTATAATGAGAGTGGCCTTGGATGCCTTGAATGTGCTTGAGATTTGAAATGTTTGAAAATTGGACTAAAAGATGTTGTATATGGTAGTATGGATAAACTAGGGTAGAATAGGGATATAATACCCTAATTCCTCACAACATTATCTTTCATTCAAATAGCTTCTGCATATATTTCCTATTTAGTGAATATAGATGGATTAGACTTGTATTTATAGGGTTTCATTATTTATTTGGATAATAAAATGAGATTTTGCTAAACTTAGGAAGGGCACACATTTGAAAAAATATCTGTTGGGAAGATCTTGGGCTAAGGATAGTAGCACCCAATTGGTGACACTAGCACCATGTGATTATAGTGTCCCAAATGTTGCACTAATGTCCTATTTATAGACTAATAAGTAATTTGGATTGTTTTTAGGGTTGACAGTTTTGGGAATATGTCTTGGCTGGTTATAGGTGGTTTTGGTCTATTGAATGACTAAAATCTAAGCTTGAGGGTTTAGAATGGGAATATGGCTCACCTAGGGATAGGTTGACTCAAGAGATACTCTTAGTATCCAATTACCACTTTTAGGCAATTACAAATATAAACATATCTAATATACAACATATCATAATAATATCATAAAATAGAGTCTAAATAACATCCATGTAATAATTCAAGAGCTATTAACAAATGTGATACAAAAATTACTATATATATATATATATATATAATAGAGCATGCAAATTTAGGCCATGACACTCAATTAATTTGGAAACCATCCTATAACACCACCATATCCTCATCCTTTTTTAAATCATTTCCATAGTTTTTGGTATCAAAACCCTTATATATTATCCTTTTTCCTTTCTATACCATGTGATGATTCTCTTATAGTGGATTAAACCCACCTCTAGTAATAAGTAACTGACCTTGTCCCCTTATTTGAGGGGATTGTCCTCTTCTTGGCCTAGTTGATCTTATGAAAGTCATTCTATTTTTTTTATTCCACCTTCAAAGATATTTTATAATCATCCTCTATTCAAAGTATTTTATGCATACTCAATTTAACTAGAATATGAAAATTCAAACTTTTTTCATACCTTTTAGACATTTGTTCTTCTATTTTGTCATGTTTCAATTGTACATAAATATTATAAAATTCATCTATATAATATTATATACTATGATCCTTTTGCCTTAACTTATAGAAACTTATGTATAGGGTTTTTTGTGATCCATAGGAATGAATTTCTCCCTCATCTTCTTCTCCATTGTGTTTCATGTGTTGATCTTCTATTTACCATTTTTTATCTCTATTTTAGGGTCTTCCCACCAAATCATTGCATGGAACTTAAATTTCATGCATGTAAAATTTTATTTCCTATCATCTCTAAGATTTTTCCATTGGGAAAACATCTCCATGTTGTTTATCGAATCTATCAACTCCTATGGTTTTAAACTTCCTCCATAATCTGGAATGTCAACCTTCAACCTTTTGTTCTTTCCCTCTAATGTCATAGTCATGCTCTCTCTAATTTATGGAAGAAATTCTCATTAATATTATTAATAAAAATCATCTTCATGATCAATTTATTCCTTTGTCTTTGAATTATGACAATTATAGTTGATTTTGTCACTTACCTTTGCAACTCTTGTATAGTCATGTTCATCAAGGCAAATTAATCCTCATCGTGCTTATCCTCTTAACATATTTGACACATTTTATTCAATAAAATAATATAATACCAATATATAAAATATAAATTCATAAAAATATTACATATAGTATTTAAACTTGCTCTTATACCATATGTTGAAATCACATACTAGGTATGTAAAATATAAATAGCTATATAAGTTGAAAAATTGTCTAAATGTAAATATCTCTAGTAATTATCATTAAATTAATAAAATATTACATAATATTATTTATATATAGACACATTAAGAATTTTATTTGACATGAATAATAAAAAAATATAAATAAATCAAAAAATAGCCAAAGTTAATAGATCCATGCAATTTTTAGAAAATTATTATTTTTAGTAACTTGTATCTTCTAGCAAGGCTTCAACCACTATTTTAAAAAACTTTGTATGCAATTATAAAATGTGCCTAAAAATCAGCACATATATTTTAAACAATAAAATTAACATATTGGATGAATTTAAACTAATGTTGATGTCTAGGTACAAATTATGTTATTTCTAGAAATGGAAAAAACCTGAAAATAAAATGATTCTTGAACCCTTATATGGTAACATATGGCCTATAAAAATTTATTTAAACATACCTAAGTAGATATAATTTTTTATGGTTGAATTAAAATTTCCGATATGGTCATTTTGACATAAAGAAGAATTCAAATGGATTTACATATCAAAATTTATGACCTCTAAAATTTCATTCTCCACATCAATATCATGATTATTCCATAATGTGTTATATCACATATACATTTATCTATCATATTACCCAATATCACAATTTATATATGCAAAAATTAAATAATCATGCATGATAGTCAAGTCCATAGGTCAACATATTCAAAAAATATCCAAAAATATTTTAAACACTAAAATTATTATATCGAATGAATTTCAATGGAAGTTAACATTTGTTTACAAAAATACATAATTTATAACAATAAAAAAAATAAAATAATACTAAAGTACATTTTTAGGCCATCAAATAGTCATGTATTCCATCCTAAAATTATCTAAGACATCCATAATAGGTTAGGAAAGGTTATGTTGTATCAATATTTTCTAGATGGTCATTTTGGTGTGAAAGAGAGTTCAAACAGACCTATGGATAGAAAATTATGGACTGTAGAAGTTTGTTCTCATTTTTTACATCATATATTAATGTGTGTTTTGTTACCACCTTTTTCAAATAATAAATTTTATATAATAACATTAAATAAATGCCCCATCTTCTCTATTACTAAAAAAAGAGAATATTTATCTTTCTAATTTTATTCTCTTTTAGGCATACCCTATGTTGACAAAATATATTTGGATAAGTGTTTTATTATTAATGTTGTTATCATAAGATGATAATTCTCTACTTATTTCACCCTTCACCCTATATAGTGTACTTTATCCTATAAACATGTGTTGCATAAGGAGAAATAATATGCATTCTTTCCTTATTGTTAGATGTTTTAAATGTGTATGAAACATGAGAAACGTATTGTAGGAAATTTGGATCACTGAAGGTTAATACAATTTTATATTTAAGATTTTTTAACTAACATAAGATATAATATAGATAAAAAATACCATAATAGGTGTAAATTAAGTTATCATGTTAATTCTCAAATCCATTTAAGGTTATGATTACTAGTTTGTTAGATGTGTAGTGATACATGGAATATGTAGTTATACATAGATTCTTTCTTTATAGTAACTAATCATCCTTCACCTTATTTTATGTGACTTATTCCACTGATAAATTTTTTTAAAGTTTAATAATATTATTTAATCTTTATTTTATTTTTTAAATTAAAATTGTATGATAATCTCCTTGGGTATTCTTAGAAATTGAGGTTTTGTTCTTGTCAAAGTTATAGTGTATAGGAGATATGATTATTTGATTGTAAAATTTATACATGTATACTCATTAATGATAAATAATATTAATTATTGAATCCAAAATGGTGTAAGTATATCCTTAAAGGTCTAAAACTCTTAAACGAATGGTCTTTGTCTTCCTACGTGTAACCTTTCAACATAGGTTTGCCTACAACTTTTAACCTATTTGAAGTTAATGCAAACTCTAAGCACCATAAATTGACTTTAGACACTCATGCACATATGTTTAATTTTAAACAAAATAATTTATAAACCTTCACAATCTCAATCCATATGTGGAGTTGATGAAAACATAGTTTCTAGACCTTTTTTAGGCCTAGTAAGTCTGGAAAAGCAAATCAATGTTTAATAATTTTATCCCTCAATAATTAAAATGTTTGAGATAAATTTTATTAGATGGTAATTATTTTAAGGGCCTTATTTATAAATCCTCAAGGTATTTATATGATTAGACTAATAGTTATATATATGTTTTATTAACCTAAAATCAAGTTAGCCTTATGTATACATATCAAAAAACATAGTCTTTAATAACGTTATTTATAGAGGGTTTAAAGGGCTTAATTTTTTTAATCACTTATAATAAAATATCACCTACCTTCATACAAATTTTATTATGTATTTAATAATTCATTCTTGAGATACAACATATTTAGTGCAATAAACCCTACCCTAGGGTTTATGTATAATTTTAGAACCTAAAATCATTATAAATTATTTATCTCACATTTTAATAGATTTAAAAAATTCATTGAATATTTTAAGATGTATAAAAATTAAAATATCCTTTAAGTTATTTAGACCCTCTATTCACGAAAATACATTAAAAAGTTCTTTTTCTAAATGGATATTATCACAATAATAGGGTATTTCAGACCTTACAATCAAACAATTACTATAAAATAATGAATCAAGGTCTTAAAAATTTTGAAGCATGTTATTAAACATATAAATACCTATGTAAAATATACTAAAATCATAAACAAGAAACTATTTATTATCTTATGCCTCAAAACCAATAACCAATAGTACATAAATACAATTTCCAACCACATTTACACAATTCTACAAAAATTATCTTCATTCTTATGTCTCTTAAATTATTTGGTTCCTCCACTGAAGGTTAGACCTCTATACTCTTTTAATATAGTGTCTAAACTTGGTTTTATATTAGAATAATCCGTCAATTATATTGAAAAATATTAACACAAGTTAAATTTGATCATGCTTCTACATTGGAAAAGGCTTATTAAATCAAGATGCATTAATTTAAACATTCAAAAATATTTAAATACCTCAAGGATCACTAACATAAAGATCATGGTCTTTGAAACCTACTAGAACTCACCAAACAGGTTAAAGCTAATTCAAAAATTTAAATTTATGGTTTTGGTAGGAAAAAATCCAAAACACCACTAAATGAAATACAAACCACAACTAAAGCCTATTTAAAACCTGTTATTGACACATTAATACCTATAAGACCTTTTAAGAACAAAAACCAATAAAATTTGACTATGCACAATGATGCATCTACATCACATATCAACATACTATTGAATGTTGCATTCCTTAGCTTATTATGTAGTTCCATGTAGTTATAACACTTGAAATAGTTTCACGATATGGATTAGTGTCAAATAAGAATACCATGTCCCACTAGGAAGATGAAAAATCAAAAAATAAATCTTTATTTTATTTTATTTTATTTTTATTTTTTTAATTTGATAAAAATGTTTGTGCATTAAATATTTGTATATATAAAATAAAATAAATTTTTGATTAATATTAGTTACAAAAATTCTAAATATTTTTATGAAAATTTGAAAATATCTATAACATATTTATGTCAAAAAATAAGACACATGATTATTTTTTATCCCATTAATAAAAACAATAATAATATTTGAATATTATCATGCTTAAAAGTTATTAAAATATTTTAATGTAATTATGATAATTTTTAAGTTGACGATATTATTTGAAATATAGCCACACTACACTGATTTACTCTCAAACATAATTATTAAGATTGAAGAGCTATTTCTATGATGATTTATATCATCTCATAAATTTTAAAATAACCTTATTAGTGCATGGAAATTTTTTATTATGATGTTAACTATAGAGGTAGTATTTGAAATATAATTTATTAATGCTTTGGATAAAATTAATATTGTTCCTTTTTTTTAAGACGAAAAGAGTTATGGTTAGTAAATCATGGATTTTTTTACCTTGACACATTTACTAACATCGGTATGTTTTGTTTGTAAGGGGGATGGTGTAGTACTCCATTACCATTACCATAAGGAGGATGGTGTAATACGACTAGACCTTATGAAATTGGTACTTAATGAGATACGAAATCCTATTTTTAACTGGTAATATGGGATGAGGTCAAGTCAATTATTCTCTCTATTGACAAACACTTTCAAAAGTAAAAACTTGACATAATGTAAGTGAAATTAGATAAGCATTATATTATTAACATAAATATGATTCTTATAAAATTTAAATTTGTTAGTTTAGATTTTTAAATATTTGAAAGTGATTATGACTATTTTTTGTAAAAACAAATTTTCATGCCTTGCTATTAAGGATTGAAGTATTAATAATGTTGACTACCAAAGTGGTATAGTTTTACTTAGTTATTAATGTTTATAATTTTTATTTTAAGATAAATAAGGAAGTTGATAGTACATCTATTGAATGAGAGTTTTTATATTCAAATCTGAAGGCAAATTTGATGGATGATGTTGATAAACTTAGGGTGTTTAGTATTAGTTTCTAACACCTATCTTGAAACTATTTTAGACAATATTGAGTTATTTCCATAAGCAAATTGATCCTTTTTTGAGTTTGAAAATAAATTATTTATATATCTATGAGATTATTTTAATCAATTCAAATATTATTTTTAATAATAAACTTTTTATGTAAAACATTTTATGTTTTATCTATCCCTCAATCGATTGTTAAAACATTTAATATATCTAATGTTAAAAAGAAATTGTTAGTATATGAGTTGGATTGTATTACACTTACGTGTTTCAAGATTTCTTAAAAGAAGTCCCATGCAATAGCTAGGAATTAATTTAATGCATCTGAAACGAGTCTACCTATATGCATGGAACATATTGATGATGCTTGGATACTTACAAGAAACTATGTTATTAAGAAAAAACGTTAGCGTAGCTTGACTTTTCGTGTCATGATCTTTGAGCAAACCTATCATAACCCAAGTTATTACGAAAGAAAATATGATCAAGCATTTGTTTTGACAAAACCATATTAAGAAGACCACAATATGTTTATTACAGTTAGAAATCATAATTTATTTATATTGTAAATATACGAATGCATTACAAATAGGAATTGACACAATCATTATGAAAAAAAAAGCAGTAAAGAAATAGAGGGGGACTATATAAATTTATAGTGTCAAGTTGCTTGATAGAATGGAATCATTAAATTTTTATTAATAAAGATTTATGAATGATTTAAATTTATTTTTAGGGTTTATGTGAAAATACATTTCTGGTTTTAAATATTATGTCATTTGGATAGTTCAACATACATATATCAGACATTGAAAATTGAACTATTGTCAACTGAATTAAATTGTAATCAATATTTTTATCTGAATGTTGTGAGAATATTTATTTATCTAAATTATATTTCTTTCATTAATATCATGTTTTTAATCAATACATATTTTTATTATAAATTTTTATATATGGCAGGCATCTAAGCCAAGCATCTATTGTTTGCAATTTTAGTATTTGCAGGCTATAGAAATAGGCTGGCAGATTTCATGTTGTTTTTATGCATAGTCTTTACAAAAAGGCATTTTTGGTCCTAAATTTTTATTCATTTTAGTGACTCACGTGCATGATATTTTATTCGGTGTTCCATAATAGATTATAATCCTATAACAAATTATCCTTGTGCTATTCTTGAATTTTTCATGCGTTGGTCTTACTTTAACCACTCGTAGCCACTCATGTAGTGTATATAGGAATATACGGTATGGAATATTGGGTTAATTTTAGCATACTTATCTACCTACGGTCCTCGGGAAAGAACTAGATTATCAGTCTTGAGCCAACCTTAGTGGATACGTTTGGTTGTTATCCAACCGGTGACGGTAAGTGATGTTGATAGATTTTCAAAAGGTTATTGAATGTGTATCAGTATGTTAAGTGGTTTGTTATGAAGCTGCGTTGTTGGAATGATTATGATAAAATGTCAAATTGATAAGAAACAAGAAACTTGGGGTTAGTGAGACACAGTTGAATGATTAAAATTGTCATTTAAATTATGAGGAGGTTGGCTTATAAGGCCTATTACGAGAGATATAGATAATTACGATAGAAATATTTTAAATAATAAGGTCAATATGAGAACATGAACATTATATGATATATGATTTTAAATAAATACTAAAGATATAATAGAAATTGTGAATAATATATTACATTAGTAAGAGTAGAATCATGGTACATTTTCCATCTTGAAGTCAGTAAGCGTAAGCAATTCAGCTCTTACATTTTTATAATTATTAAATACACACAACACAAATCTACGGGAGTTAAAATTACGACTCTATAAAGTGGTTCTTACTCATTGAATATCGAATAAGCCCTTCCTTCTCTTCCCTGTAAACTCATTCCTATACATTTTAAAATATATATTTTTTTAAATTTGTATGTTGAATGTCGATTAAAAGTGTGGTCTGGGTTAACCGATGTAAGTATTTGATTTATAAGTTAGTGGATGATCTTCAAACCCATCATCCCACTAAATTTAACCATAACATATATATTTTTTGTGAATAGCATTATCTAAAAATAATTGAATGTATGTTGCCCTATGTCACCTGGGTTCACTTTTTACATTCTCCGCAACAAAAACAAAGCTTATTTATTATTATTTTTAATGAAGTATAACACATTATATGTAACATTCCTTTAATTAGATTTGAAATATATTAAAAACACCTATGTATTTTAAAAGTATATATATATATATATATATATATATATATATATATATATATATATATATATATATATATATATATATATATATATATAATTTTTAATCATATTTTTTTGTTGGTTCAATTTGTGTTAATTGTGCTTTGTGAATATTTCTTCCTTTAATGTAGTGTATTGGTGTGTATGAAGCGGTTATACTAGAATGAAGAGGGGATTAAGTTATCTTGTGATGGTTTCATTTTAAGTTTCACATATATTATATTGTATTTATTGGTAAACTTTTATTTAGGAGAATTACTGTGTGTTATGTTGATGTAACATGCATGTTGATTATAGTGTAGGATAGGTGTTGGTTGAAATTAATAACACTTCACAATTATTTTTATTATATGATGAAAAATTCATGGATTTGAATATATACTCTATTTATCAATTGTTTTAAATAGTTAATAATTTAAAAGAACATATGTGAAATCTTTCCTATTCTTTTTTAATGAAAAATAAGAATATATTAAACTTTATGATTGTAATGTTTTTTGAACTGTTGTATTCTTAATATTTTTATCACAGTATGATTATTATCTACTTGTTTCATACTTAATTCCTAAAAGACTATACCCAAAATTGAATGTGTTTTATATGAAGAGAAACATCATACTTTATTTCCTTGTTTTTATATGTTTGTAATGTGTATACAATATAAGATAAATGTTGGAAGGATTTCGTATCACATAAAGTTGATTAAATCAAATATACAATATTAATTTACTTGATATAAGAAATAATCTAGATATAAAAACTTATAATCGCTATAAATTAAATTATCATTTCAATTTTCAAATGTATTTAAGGATATGATTATTTTTTTGGTTAGATGTCTAGTTACACAATGAGTATGACATTATAATTTGACTAATACTTTGTAATAATTAATCATCCTTCACCTTATCTTATATGATTTCTCCCCTCATTCTAAATCCATGAAAGATTAATAATGTTATTTAAACATTATTAGTTTATAACTTAAATGTTAATTGAATCTCCTAGCTACGTTTAGAAGTTGTGGTCTTGTTATTTTCTATGTTATAGTTTATAAAAAAGTTGATAATTAAGATCAAATTATTGGATTGTTAAATTGGTACATGTCTTATTCTTGTTGAATAAGTAGATTGACGACTTAACATAGATCATTATAACATTAAATGTTTCAATCCTTAACTTATTATTTCAAGAGACATATGTTCATCTAAAACTTGATGATTCATTATTGACATTACAATATTCTACAAGGAATAATTTTGAATTCTCACTGGTAAAATGAATATTTATAAACTAATATTATGTTATATTTTTGGGATGTTAGTTCTGAGCCTAAAAATATTTCATGTTATATCTTAATGGAAATAACAATATTTTTTTTAATATTATCCTACTTAAAGTTATTAAAATAATTTGATTAGATTATGACAATTTATCTTTTTTGGGATATGATTAATCCACATTGAGTAGTTGTCAAATATGATTTTTAAGATTAATTTGTTATTATTATGATGATTTCCATTATCTCAAGAATTATAAAATAATATTATTATTAATCCATGTAAATTTGTATTATAATGTTACTTATAAAAATCTTATTTAAAATTCAATTTAATTATACTTAAAAATACTTTAATTTTTTCCTTTGTAAAAGTAAAAATAGTTATGGTTGTTAAGAAGTTATGAAACTTGTACCTTGAAATGTCAAGTAGTTGCGATGGCTAGGAAGTCATGAAACTTGTATCTTGAAATGTTTCTTAGCATTGTTATCTTATGTTTATAAGAAGATAGTGTTATATTAAATTAATATAATTATATTTTTATTTGAGTATTTATCTTAAGAATTTGGTAATCAGTTCAATTTATGTAAACTAATAAACTAAAATATAAAATGTGTCGTAGAAATATATTATTAAACTTTGTCAAATTACAACTTAATGAGATATGACCTCTGACCTCCTCTTTTAGCTTGGTCATTAAAGATGAGGTTTACTCTTTTTTTTGGTTATTCAAAAGTAACTTTGAAAGTAAATAGTTTTATTAATGAGAGTGAAATTTGATAAGCACCTTATGATCAAGTTGAATCTCAATCTTTATAATAATTAAAAGATTAATTAGTATATATAATTAATGGTTTGGATGTGTTTATGTTTTTTTTAAATGTATAATTAAATTTCCATGCATTGTTATTATTTATAGATTTATTAATAATGTTACCTAAGAAAATGGTGTAGTATTACTTATTATATGATGTTAGATTCTATTGTAAAGATGAGTAAGGAATTACTTAATACTTATGTCAAAGATATTTTACATGTTCATTGGCAGATATATCCAATAGACAATGTTAATAAATTTAGGGCGGTTATTATAGGTTTATAGGATATAGTTTGGTATTACATTAAAGATGAAATTGATTTGTTTCTATATTGAATTAAGAAAATTAATATTAAATTATATTTTTAATATATTATAAACACATGTACACACATGCACACACATTAACCAATATAAATATTATATTTAGTAATCAGATTATTATTTACATGATTTTCATCTTATCAATCCCTCAATTTATTTATAAGATATTATTTTTACATCAACAATATTTTTGAGATGATATGTGATTTAGAGTGTAATACACTATATATATATAGAAAGGTGTATAACATTTGGTATCAAACTATAATTGTAAAATCAACAGCTCTAATTAAACTATCCTTTTAGATTCATCTCATTTTTACAATAAACTTAAAATTGTTTTTTTGGGTGTACAATCCCTTTATGTACAAGTTCATCCATAGGACATCTATGCCACTAAAGAACTTTTATGAGAAGATTTATATTAGAAGACATATATTATGAAAGAGACATCACATAGTACTTACGCGTCCTTTAATTATCTAATGTATGATATGGTTAATAATAAGTTATGTAAACCACCATTGCTCTACATGATTGTCTAGTAGTAAGACATCTTGTGACATAAGGACTGATAGAATGTGATAGGATGATTTTCTGTAGAATTTTGATGGATGATTTTCTATATGTGATAGGACCGTCTTCATGATGTATATTAAAACAATTCTTGTTCCCATTTTTCTATACATGTGATGGCATCGAGAGATGTATATATTATTCTTGGTTTATGTACAAAATATTTAAAATCGTTAATATAACTTGTTAGAATAAGCTTTCTACATTCATCATAAAATACCAACTAAAATTGCGCGCCATCGGCTGCCTGTAACGCAAATTGCACTCTTACACATTATGATTTAAGTGCAAACATATCGGTTGCCATTGGCCGGCTGTAATGTAAATTGCACTCTTATACATTATGATTTAAATACAAACATATAAATTGAGGACAGGTATATAATAATGAATGGGCATAATATAAGGAAAATGAGTTATAATTGGATTATTTGGTTGTATTTTTATATTTTTATGAGTTTGATTAAAATTATTGATGAATATGGGATATATATTATTTAATTTAAAATTTATTCATCATAATTTTTTTTAAATGGATATATATGATCTATTTAATATTAATTTAGTAGTTTAATTATTTGATATATATATATATATATATATATTATTGAGTATTATTCTAATTTCATAATTGATATTGAAATTGTGTTTATTATTAAAATTATAAGAGAAACTTAATATTGTAAGGGTCACTTGTTACCTTTAAGAGTTTAGGGGAATAGAAAGAGTTATCATTCCGAACACCAACTCTGTTTTTCAATTTCTATATAAAATGATTATGATCATGCATTATAGTAAACTCATGAAGGAGAATATAGAGACCCAGTAAACTTTCTACTAACTTCCCTTTATTTATTTAATTTGTTATGTGAACTCAAGGAAGAAATTTGAGCCTAGAAGGCTGATTTCTATCTCTCTTCCTATCATTATTATGATACATACACATTGATATGTGGCTAGGTAAGTCTAAAGAGAAAGATGGGGACATAGAAGGTTGTCTAATTGTTCCATTTTTATTATTATAATAGATATTCTATATTGCTGACTAGATATTTAAAATGGATATTATATGCATCTGTCATAAGTCATGTAGCTATAATAAAAATTATAAATTGGTAATTATTAATTTAGATGTATCAAGATTTTAATAATAAAATTATATTTTTGATAAATATGTTAACATAAACCATTAATATGTGAGTGGATAGAGTTGAACGAAAAATTGATAGAATTTTTTTGTAATATTACTTGAAAATTTTTAATTATTAAATAATTCATTCATAAAATCATAGACATTTATTCAACTTATAATGCATCATTCATTTATTTTTTCTTTACCAATAACAACTAAGATCATGAGATGAATATACATTTTCAATGTATAAATATAATTATACTTGAATATGATCTTTGCACTCATGATGGGGTTCGTAGAAATACAACCACCTCTTATTGAAACGACACGGATATTTTACTTTAGGATTATTATTAATATTATTTTATTTACCTTATAAAGGTATGATATGATGACACGAACCCCTCATACTTTCATAATATGATATTTATGATCAAAATTAAGGTACCATTTTGTTCAATACTTTTAATTAGTCTAAATTGCTCGAGTCACTTTCAAATTTCTTTGATTATGGTTAGATTTATTTTTTAATGCTCGAAGGATTTATTCAAGCTACGTTTCTAGGATCATACCACCATGAGTATAACTTTAGAAATAATTTATTTTTTTGGATTATATGGTAATGACTTTCATCAAAAACTAAATTTTAGAAAAATATGATTCTTATGAGGGAATTTGTCTCAAAACTTGACATATATGTCAATTTTTGAGGAACGATTTCTCTTTATTATTATGTTATGTATTTCATAATAAAAATATTTAGATATATTTAATACTATTTAATTTAAAATTAATTGAAACTTTTAAATTATAGGGAAAATTTATTTATGAAAGATCATTTTTCACCCAAATTTTGAAAATTTAATTCTATTATTCATTTAAAATAAGAAAATATGTGAAAATATCACTTTTTTATATAAGGTGAAACATAAAAATGTTTAATTTTGATATCTATAATTTAATGACCATTGTTTTTAAAATTAAAAATGATATTTTTATAAAAGAATTGAAATGTAACACCTCTTTTATTTTATAATTACTTGATAAATTTTATCCTAATCCTTAATATTTCTATACATTTGTATATGTAATGTTATCTCAAAAAATATTTAACTCTCAAAATTGGATACATATAATGATGCTTCGTTGACAGTTTAATAAAAATAATTATTTGAACATGTTTCATTTTGGTTAATAAAGTTATGGTGTGTTTGGCATTTGAGATTTCAAGCTTGTGAAAGTTTTATTAAAATAAAAATTTCATGATTGATAAAATAAAAAATATATCGTAAGTTTCATTATAGAATTATTATATACTAAATGGTAAAATATTACATTAAAAAAATTTGTGTGAAAGAGTTTAATAATCAAGTGAATCTAACTAGCTTTTTACTGAAATATAATTTATGATCGCCAAAAAACATATAATAGCCATTGACATGAAAATTATAGTCATATAATGCCCACGTGTGGTTTTTAAGAGGCACAAAAATGTAGGAAACAAAGAGGATACAAACTTGTCACCTATATTAGCCAAATCGGTTAAACATGTATTGAACAACACTAATCTATTTATAAAGGGTTATTCATAGATGTCAATGTAATAACACATGAGTTGCATTAATTATTAGAAGGACTAAAAACTATAAGTTTCCCCAAAGGATCAAGAAATCTCAGAAGGGACCACAGACATTGTCATGGGAATGTGGTGTGGTGGTCTTGTAATTCCTATCTAATTCATTGAATATAGGGGTTATACATGGTATTGGAAGTATGATGATTGCAAAAATCACCTTCTCCCCATTTTGATTCTATATTTTTATTGTACCACACCCTTTTATTAATCCATCTTGTCTTTTGTTTTTAAAACCTTACTTGATATGGGGTTTTGATGTCAGGGCTTTTATATGATAAATATCCTCTCTTTTTCTGTCATCATAACCATCGATATTATAATACAGACTTTGTAAAATCAATATTTTATCTCCATATAATTGACATCGTAGCACAAATTTAAGTTGTACATAAGATATGGAGCCTTCTTATAATCAAATTTGTGCCATATTTTTCTCATCGATCCTTCACAATAGTAAATAGCCCAATAAATAACCTACCACCTTGTTCCTTTTGTGCTCATTTATGATGGATGCAAGCCATCTAAAATGAATCACTACCCTAAATCTATACAATCTTTGAAATGCCTAAACATTGGCCTAACAAACATTTGGATAGAGTGTTAACATAAAAGTAAATTTGATTCTAGTGTTTTGCATATATATGTTTGTTGCTTCTATTATAAGATAATATAATATCAATTCAATGATTATTTAAAAATAAAAGATATTCTTTAATAATTCAGGGTTTTTTAAAATAAAATAATGTAAACCAACAATTATATCGTACTTAAAACTTATAATTGTTAATCTTGTCTCACATTTATACACAAAGTGTTATAAAACATATACACATATAAGTAATGTGCTTATATTATGTAACATATATTATTAGTAGTACAATAATAATATACTATATATGATATACTATATTATATTGTATATACTATTTTAATATATAAAATATATTTATATTACATTATATGTAATATATAAAATAATATTATTATTTATTATTATAACAATATTATATTATTCTATATATACATTTAATGAATTATATATTACGATTATATAATTAAATATAATATATTTAATATATAATACAGTATATATTAGTTATAAATTTGATAACCTTATATTGTATTAAATTAATTCAAATATTACGTTGTATTAATATAATAAATAATCATTATTGTTAAGCGAGCTTTTAGCCTTCCGATACATGGCAAAAACATGTGGCAATGCATAATTCTGCATGTAAAAGATATAGGTCATATTTACTACGCTGAATCAATTTTTAGAGCATATTGCGAAGAAGCCGTTAATCAAATTTGGAGAGAACTTTTTTTAGTGCAAGATGGGTTTCAGCGGTGAACCAAAAGAGGAACTGAACAAGTGCATTCTCATTACTGGTGGTGCTGGATTTATCGGAAGCTTCGAAAGTTTCTTGCACCATTCGACTTTTCTTTTAAGCGTTCAACTCAATAATATATCTGAGATTCAATGAGACATAGCTCATATTTGATGCTTTACATTGCACCATTCGACTTTTCTTTTAAGCGTTCAACTCAATAATATATCTGAGATTCAATGAGACATAGCTCATATTTATGCTTTCAGGTTGTGATGTGTTGTTTTTCACGTCAGAATGTGGAAAAAGATTAGCTAAACGTAACTACCGTGCGGTTTACTACAACTGCCAATTACTCAAAACAAAATTATTATCTTGTTAAGATTTTGGTAAACATTGTTCCAGAGATAGAAGTTTATTAACGAAGGAACAACAGAGCCACTCAGCGTGTAATTAAAAGGGGAAGAAAAACGAAAGTAGCATAGCCTGCCTTCTGTAGGGAACATGAAGGGACCTACAGCCAAGAGTCGTCTATTCTAATCAAAGTCGAAGCTTTCATTCTCCGTCGAAGCACCTAATAAAGTCTGTTCTTACCTGGAATCTTTACAGCCACCAGTTCCATCATGGTGTCATGGCTCAGGCTAATATATATTCTTTTTACCTCTTACTTCCTCTAAAATATATGGCACTACATGGAAGAATGAAAAATATAAAATTATTCAATGTTTCGACATCAAACAGTTTTTATACATGCTTTCCTTTAAATTCCACGTGTCCATAGCAGCCTATAAACCTCTCCCAATGCCTTCTCCACTCTTGATTTTATCCTCCGTGTACGATTTCCATAATTATATTAGCGCTGGCCAAATTGGTGCAGGAATACTGTTGGCGGAAGAAGACTGTCGAGTCCATGCCAGCTGGGACAAAAAACAAGGGTAATGCCTTCCCACGCACGTCAAAATATCAATGGAGAGTAAGACATTACGTTTTGTGAGCTGAAATAGGGAATATGTCCTAGTGCAAGACGAATCTCTGTTGTATACTTGCCTAATAAAATGCCTCCAGCATAATTATAAACCAATATTGTATGTTTCTATTAAACTTTTTCTTATGAGTATCGCCTTATAAAATAATTGAATTTATGCCCAATTTGTTAAAATAGACTTTGATTAAAGATTTATTGCTTTTTAAATTACACCACTTATCCCAAGTACCCATAGATTTAGTTGGCTGGCTTTATTAAAATCTAAAGAGGGAAACTGGATTTCTAGTGACTTTTTCTCGGGGTTAGCAATTTTTATGGATTTTTAATAAATGGTACACTAGATATTGGCCATGAAGGAAGGATCCATTGTTAAACGAGCTCCTAATGATATACTTTCTATCGCTTATCATTCCTCTACAACATGTCCGCTATGTAGGCCGACCATTAATGGAATGCCATACTATCCGCTGCGAAAATGAAAAACACTCTCTCTCGAGAACACACACATTGTCACGACGACAATGACCAATAGACATGGGTAAATGGAAAAATATTAAATATGGTAAATATTATTATTAATTTTAAATTATATTTGAAATCATTAAATATAATTTAACATATGATTTAACGAGTCTATCTTTTGAGATAATTTATCTAAATCTTAAATAATTAAAAAAATATTATTATTTAACTATTAATTAATAACTAATATAAATTATAATGGAGGTGTATTGTAAACAGATGTTTCATATAAAAAAAATATTAGGAAAATATAATTAATTAAATCAAATGATTTAATAAACTACTTTTTATTAAAAAAATTATTAAAAGGGGTATTGAAGATGATGATTTAGAACATATGATCACAAAGACATCAAAACACTCTATCGTAATTACAATTGTCATAGTGTAAATATTGGTATTGATAAAATGATACCACATCACACATAATCCTCAAATCTCAAAAACTATGGCATGGTTGATAAAAATGTTGATGGGTGTGCTCATCTCCTATGATCATTATGTATCAATATAACAGTAGAACATGATCAAGACCTATTTAATTACATCAATCCAAATGAGATCTCACACAAAAATCCATCTAATGATTATCTTGTAATGTGTGTGGCACATCTATATGATGCAAATAGATTATAACAAGCATTTTACTGCACTACTAGTGCTATCAACTTCCCTTTTAACTAATATAATAAAAATTTATTGATTGAAGTCTAATATCTTCTTTATATCAAGCAAGAGGTGAGATGTCCATTAATAAAAAAAAACATATCCAAACAACTATGTCTACTCATCATCAATGAAATCAAAGAATTACAGAATGAAACTAAATAAAAACAATGGAATCCAAGAATATTTTTATTTCTATAGCAAAACCATATATTTCAATTAGCAACTCACTCAATATGGGTAAAATTTTGTGTGCTCAAAAGAGTGAATCATGCCCATCTAGACTACATGTCTTTGTTATATAGGATGATTCTTAGTCAGATGATGTATAAAAATAGCCAGTGTAACTACAGTAATGAAAAGAAGCTCCACCATAATTAGCAATATAATGTGGTTCTTCCTTGTATGCTTGTGTTTATAATTTTTATAAGGACGTACATTTTTAGTATGTCCATTAACACAAAAAATATATCAATGTGGTTATTTTTTGGTGTTTGCTTATACTACAAGATGAGGAGGAATCAATTTATAGACTTTGGGATTGATAAGAATAATTATAATTAATTTTTTTTAATATGTTTTAAATAAGTTGTTGGAGAATGTATCAAACAATGTTTTCAAAAATTATCAGTTTTCACATGTCTCTTATCTATTTTGTGTCTACATATATTTTTATATTAAATATCTTGTGTAAGTTGTATAGTTTTTTTTTGGGTGAAATGTTGCTCATGCTTGGTATGTAACTCATATATAGAATCAAATGTCGCATTTTTAAATTTTTCATTGAGTTGAAAAATTTATAAAAAGTTTGTATATATTAAACCGAGTCCATTTAGAATGATGGAGATACTATTTTTTTCATCTATTTTACCTATTTTAGTGTTCTATTATTAGTTTAAATTATTCATTCTAAAAATATACTCAAATACATCTTATTTTTTTAGTTAGCTTAGTATTCAACAACTACATTAAAATTTTAATTTTATTGTACGTAGATTATTTTTCATATAATTTTTTTAACATTTTCCATGCTTTCTAGGTGTTAGTTTTTATAGTTTCAATATGAATGTTAATTTGCAAAGAAGAAGAGAATTTTAACAACACAAATGCATGTTTATATAATTTTTGAAATTCAACCAGTTTAATTCTTCATTAAAAGGTTTGGTTTGACTTTTTAATAAATCTCATAAATCATTGAAAATTAGCATGTTATCAATATACATATTCCATTTCTTATAATTTTTGATAAGTAGTCTCACATTTTTTAAAGTGGAACTTATAATTTTAAAAATAATGAACAATAAAAAAGATGTAATATGTATAATACCGAAGATTTATACTTATCTTCAAATAACACCCAACTAAAAATATTAGACACTAAAACCCATTGAGTTGTATCTAAAATAATTAAAAATAATAATAATAATTTTTTTTTTTTTAAAAAAACACATATAAAATTTGTAAAAATATATACCATTAAATCTTCAATGCTATTTCTTTTCAAAAAACAAAGAAAAAAAACTCTAAAAAGTTAATTTGACCAAAAACTAATTAATTCCTCTTTCCTGCATGTTACTTAGAGAATAACTTTAACCAGCTCCACTTCAAACATTTTATAAAATATTTGTTGAAAATATAATATTTATTTTTAAAGTGTACTTTCTGAGTTTTCAAAATAAAATATATATATGTTTGTGCATGTAAAACATTTCACCCAAGAAATTTTGAATGTGAAAATCACTGTACATTTTTGTATCTCATGTTTACACAACAAATTGAAAATAAAAAATGTTTGGGTTCAAAATAATGCCATAATCACCGTTCAAGTAGTTTCCTACCCCATTCATGTGCCATTAGGTCCTAATACCACAATGGATCTACTTTTCGTGTGCTCATAAAACTGGACAACTCAATTTTTGAAGGGTTTGAGAGAATTTTTGGCCGTACAAGTGCAATCACCGTGTAAAAACATTGTCTTGGAAAAAGTAAACTTCCATATTTCTACATATTTGGGTCGTACAACTCCTAATAGAAGGATTTGGGTTGTACAAGGCTGTATAATTGCCCTTGGGGCATACAAAATTGAGTTAGGTTTGTTTTATTAACGGATCAAACTGATTTACTAGGACTTACACCAGTAATTAGAATCCATTTTAAGATTTTCGGGCATTCAAACTGTGTAGTACTGCATTTGTGGGCCATACAAATTTCATTTTACTGCTCCAACATGATATTAGAGGCCGTAAAATTGGGTTTTGAAGATTTTAGACCATACCAAACAAAAATTGATGATTTTATTTTAAAAAATGAAAACTCTCAGACCTTCATACCTTGCCAAAACTCCTACTATCGTTTTCGCTTCTATTTAAGCGTGGCTTTGGCCTGCCTACACATTCGTCCTTTTGGAAAACTTGACTGTGATTCCACCATTGGGACAAATAGACATACGTAACAAAATAACAATATTGAAGATGGTAAATACCACCGTTAATTTTCATCAACATCTGAAATAATTAAATAAATTTTACAGGTGATTTAACGGGTGGAACTAATCAAAATAATTTAACTGACTCATAATTAATTGATAATTAATATTGATTAATTAATTAACTGCCATCTACTCATTAAATTTATTGAAAATGATAATGCCCCGTAAAGAAATATATGTTCTATATAAGAAACTACATAAATTAAATAGAACTACTTAAATTACATGACCCAACAGATTTTAAATGGCTGTAAGGTGTTAGGAATTTCCGGATTGACCATTATAAAATTTAAAAATTATGATGATCTTTCAATATTTTACTATTGAAGATTTTATTCCTTATCGAGGTGGTAGTGTTAGAACGTAGAAAGGCAATAGATAGTCACTGCAAATTCAGGGACGCTCAAGGACATGATATGCTAGCATGAGTAGTTCTCCATTCCCCTCATAGGTATGTTCTTCTATTGTTTCTGTGTATTATTTTGTGTGTGAGATATATAGATGCAGGTTTAAATCATTTAATGAAATACAATTGATTGATTTTTATTTTGTTTAATTAATTAATTTATTTTTTCGGTTGTTTTTGTTGGTGATCTTATTCTCTGTATTGTCCCTTAAATTTAATGCCTCACGGGTTGATCCCTTTAATTATGGTAAACCTGATATTATTTTATTGTGTCACGATTTGTATGGAAACCACCTTATTTTTAGAATATTAACTTGTTAGTTCTTTTGGAAGGGCGTACCATGTGAGCATTTTTTCTTAATATATATATTTTTATTCTTTTTCATTAATCTATGTAGTGTTTTTTACAAAAGTCATCTTTTAATAGAATATATGATGCAAAAAAATAGGTAAATTTTTTGGAGGCGATCATTTTTTACTTGTAGTTTTATTTGAGCTCTAACATGTGCCAAAACGATCATCTTGAAAAGTTTGTTGTTGCCTTAAGCTACAATTTCAACTTAGAGGTGTTTTTGATATTTTTAAGAGACCATACGTGATCATCTAAAGGTCCAAAATTATAGTTTAAAGATTTTGTAAGGATTTTTCTATTTTTAGAAATTATATATTTATAAGACCTAACATTAACTTCAGTTAAAATTTGTCTCATATGTTAATTTTATGCTTAGAGTATTTTGAGAGATTTTTAGAGCTGCGCGCTCTTACATGCAAAGCTTACTAAAAATAACACACACACACACACACACACACACACACACACACACACACACACGTCAACTCTAATTCTGAGTTAAAGCTTATATAAGCTCACTCTAGACTTGTAATAATTTTAATTCATTTAATACAAATCAATACAATTTGTTGTTTCAGATCTTGACCTATTGGTAATTTTATTGTTTTGATATTTTTCGGTTTCATTATCTGGTATCAGACGTAGGTTTGAATCTTGAAGGAGTAAGAAATGACAAGAGGATGAGGAGGTATTGTAAAGATGAACTGAACTATATAATATGAAGCAAGTGGAATAATTAAACAAGGTTATCACCAATCAAAGAAAAAGACAAGCTGACAAAGAGAGAAACATAGATCGTGATGAAGAAATTCTCTAAGAAGAATAAGAACAAGATATACCACCATCAATGGAAGAGAGGATGGTTCAAAATTTATAAGGAATAAATGAAGGAATCAAGTTTGACGTTCTAGATTGTGGAGGCATTTTAAAATAAGAGGAGTTGATAAATTTAATGAATAGCATGGAGAAGTTCTTCAAGTGGAAGACTATGAGAAAAGACAAAAAAGTAAAGTTTAGATGCAAAAAATTAAAAGTTCATGCAATGATTTGATGGGATCACGTGTAGAAACATAGACAGAGAAAAGGTAAAGAGAAAATTAATACTTGTAAAAAGATGGAGAGGAAGCTAAGTGAGAATTTTTTTTCCTATGGATTATGCAATAAACCTATACAGAAGATTCTAGAATCTCAGGTAAAAGGATCACAATATACAATAATGTATAGATGATTTTTACAAGCTTTTCATATGAGTGGATCATGATGAAATAGAAAAGCAGATAGCTGCAAGGTATATAAATAGTTTAAAATTTACTAGTCAAGATGAATTATGCATGCATAGAATACTTTGCAAGGAGAAGACTTATCAATTAGCTTTAAAACTAGAAGAAAAATAAAATAGATATAATTTTAAAAGAATGTATTTGGGTCTAAGAAGAGATGAATTCCCTCCAATAAGAGAATGAGGTGGGTTTAATACCACTAGAGGTGGGTCTAATGCCAATAGTGTTGAGTCATCACATGGTCTAGAAAGGCAAGATGAGAATAGGCAAGTATTTCAATACAAAAGAAGAGGTAGAGTTTTTCAGAGAGAATGGGGTTATGATGGTGTTAAAGGATGGTTTCTGAATCAACATAGATCTTATGTTTGTTATTGATATGGATAATAAGGTCACATGTCAGTTGAGTGTCCATATTATCAAAATCAGCAAAGGAGACAAGAGGATCATCTAAGAGTAAATCTAGTTGAGGCTGAGACAGAAGAGCATAATACTAAAATTGCACTTGCAGATGTTGGAGAGAATATCATGATGAGAAGAATAATGATCATTCCAAGGAAATAACACATGTAGAGTAAATAAGGTGGTGTGTATGACTAAGATCATATATTTTTAAAATAAGATGTACTTCAAATGGAAAGATATGCAAAGTAAATATAGATGATGGTAGTTATGAAAATATGGTTTCTAAAAAGATGATAGAGAAACTACATTTGCAATAAGAAAAACATCCTAATCTTTATTAGATTTTATGGTTTAAGAAAATAAATGAGGTTAGAATAGATAAAATGTGCTTAATCAAGTTTTCTATAAGAAAACCTTATAATGATGAAATATGGTGTGATGTTATTCCAATAGATGCATATCATGTGTTATTGGGGAGACCATGGCAATTTGATACGAAACTAATACATGTTGGAGCAAAGAACATATATAATTTTTGTAAAGGTGGTACAAATATAGTTTTGTTACCTCTTAAAGAGGAAGAGAAGGATTAAAATATGCTCTTTACTAAAAAAATTATCCAAGATATGAAGGTGCCAAGTGGTTGTTATGTATTAGTACTAAAGAATGAAGACATACGAATGATGCAAATACTAACTTAAGCAACAAGAGTGTTGAAACAATATGCAGATGTTATGTCTGGTGAGTTATCAAACACATTACCACTGAATAAAGATATTTAAAAAAATGAAGACACATAAATGTTACAAATACCAACATAAGTAATAAGAGTGTTGAAAGAATATGCAGATGTTATGTCAGGTGAGTTACCAAATGGTTTACCACTGAAGAGAGACATTCAACATCACATTGATTTGATTTCAAGATCAACTCTACCCATTCAAGTATATTATAAGATGGATCCAATAGAACATGCATAATTAAATAAACAAATTGCTAAATGGTTAAGAAAGATGTTGATAAGGGAGAGTATGAGTCCATGTGCAACAACAATATTTCTAACTCCGAAGACATATAGAGGATGGAGAATGTGTGTGGATAGTAAAAAAAATTAATAAAATTACAATCAAGTATAGATTTTCTATACCTCGTTTATATGGTTTGGTGTATGTGCTTGTTGGAGCAAAATATTTTACGAAAATTAATTTAAGGAGTGGCTATTATATGAGTCGATGGTGATACCCTTTGGATTATCTAATGCACGTAGCACATTTATGAGGATGATGAATATAATACTATGAAAATATATTTGTAATTTTATGGTTGTTTATTCTGATGATATTTTGATATTTAGTAAGAATAAAGAATAATACTTACAACATTTGAGAATGGTATTAGATTCATTAAGAAAAGAGTTGTATGCAAATTTAAAGAAGTGTAGGTTTATGCAGAATAATTTGATAATTTTAAAATTTGTAGTTTCAATAGATGGTGTGAAAATGGATGAAGAAAGGATAAAGGCAATTGTTGAGTGTCCTATTTTAGAAAGCATTACAGAGGTAAGAAGTTTTTATGATTTAGTAAATTTTTACCTAAAAAATACTAAAATTTTTAGTAATATTGTGGCACCAATAATAGATTGCATGAGAGGGAAATAATTTACATGGACTAGATCAACCACATAAAAATTTAATTTTTTTAACAATAATATTATAAAAAGATAAATTTTAGCTTTACTTGATTTTAACAAAGTGTTTGAGGTTGATTGTGATGAATCATTCATGAGAATTGGTGTTGTGTTGAGTCAAGAATAAAATCTAATAATATATTTTAGTAAGAAATTGAATGAGGTAAGAGAAAAGTATTCTACTTATGATTCTAAAATTTGTACAATTTTACAAGCATTAAAACATTCGAGGAATTACCTAGTGCCTAAATATTATTGTATTTATAGATCTTGAGGCTTTGAAGTATGTGAATACATAAAATAAGTTGAATAATAGTCGTGTAAAGTGGGTATCTTTTTTTTAGGAGTAAATTTTGTGTTGAAACATAAACCAGGAAAATAGAAGCAAGTAGCTAACACATTGAGTAGGAGTGTATAATTATTAACTACTATGATGAGTGAAGTAGTTGGATTTGAAGATATCAAAGAACTATATGAAGCTGATCCATATTTTGGTAAGGTACTTGAATAGTGCATACATCTGTTAATAAGAGGGACAAATATTATTCATTGTGAGTATCTTTTACAAAAAAAAAATTCTCTTTAAATGGAAACAATTATACATTCCAATTATGTCTCTAAGAGATAATATAATAAGATAATTACACAATGGAGGTTTGGATAGACATTATAGTAAGATAAAGACAATAGATTTGGTTGAAGAAAAGTATTTTTGACCATAAATGAAGAGAGATGTGACAAAGTATATTTCTAGGTGTAGGATATGTCAGGTGGTTAAAGCATATGTACATAATATAGGACTATACATGTCATTACCAGTTCGGAGAGGGATATGGATAGATTTGAGTATGGTTTTTGTGTTAGGATTACCAAACACACAAAGAGTTAATGATTCTATTTTTGTTGTTGTAGATAATTTTTGTAAAATGATTCATTTCATTTCATATAAGAAAACCAATTATGCCATTGGAGTTGTAGAATTAATTTTTAAAGATATTATGAGATTGCATGGTGTTTCAAAAACTATTACTTCAGATAGGGACACATAATTTCTAGTAATTTTTGGAAGAATATGAATACTAAGCTATAATTCAGTAGTTCATATCACCTAAAAATAGATAGACAAACATAAATTGTAAATAAGAGTAAGGGAGATTTGTTGAGATGCATAGTGACATAGAAGCCCAAGCAATGAGACTTGGCTTTACCACATGCTATGTTTATATATAATATCTTAGTGAATAGATCAATAGGAAAGTCACTATTTTAATTTATTTATAGAATAAATTTTATGGGTATTTTAGATTTGGTATAAGTACAAATTACAAATGAAATTAGTGATGATGTAGAAGCATTTGTAGAGCATATATGATAGTTACAAGGAGTGAGAAAAAAGTTACAAGAAATTAATACGAAATATAATGCATCAGTAGATGTTAGAAGAAGATATAAAGTATTAAAAATAGAGTTGTTAATGGTTTACTTGAAGAAAGAAATATTTTTAAAATACACGTACAACAATTTGAAGCAAAAGAAAATTGATTCATGTAGAATTGTGAAGAAAATCAATGACAATACTTATGAGGTGAGTTTACAACATACTTTTGTTATATCTCTAGTATTTAATTTTTTGAATTTATATAAATCCCATGGATAAGATGGTGAAGGTGACAAAGATGAATAATTAAATTAGAATCCATAAGTTCTAAAGAAGAAGGACAAGATAGTGCATGTTTTGAATATGAAGATAGTGAAAACAAAGTAAGGGAATTATAATAGGTATTTGGTCCAATGGAAATAAATAAATAAAGAAGATAAAATGTGGATTCAAGAATGGGAGCTAAAATTTTTTGATAAATAAAAATGACAACAGTAAAATAACCACATATCACAGGGGTTCAATTTTTTTCAATAAGAGGAGAATGATATAGAAAAATAAGCCAACATTCTGGAGGCCATAACTTTTAACCTGTAGCTTTGTTTGAGCTCTTTCATGTGCCAAAATGAACATGCCAAAAATTTAGTTGCTACCCTAAGATGCACTTTATACTTAGAGGTATTGTTGATATATTTTTAAGGCCATACATGATTATCCAAGGGTCTAAAATTACCATTTAATGATTTTTTCAAGTTTTTTCTATTTTTAAAAATTCTATATTTTTAAAATTATCATTTAATGATTTTTTCAAAATCTTATGGAAGATTATGGTAATTAAAATTATCAAGTCCTTCGTTACCCTGAAACATCAAAACATGATTAGTATAAAACTTATGAGAATACCATTTTGATCCTTCGTTGGGCATCAAATCAGCTAAACAATTAGTAGTTCTTTTCTTGTATTAAACATAAAAAAAAATGTTATAAAATGATATTGCCCATCTAGTAATTATCTAGTTCCAAACTTTTTGGGTGTAGGTTTTTCTAATGATAAATTCAAACTATAGCATATATGTCCTCAAGAGGAATTTTTTTGGGAGCAAAAAGATCCTTAGTTTGAACATGCATACTTTGACTACTAATAGTTATTTTTAGTGGAATGGTAATTATTTTGAGGTAGGTTCCATGTTCCACTATAGTAATAAAAAACTTTCTCTCTATCATCTTTAGTTTTCTCTGGAAGTATTCCATCATATGCTTCATCTGAAGCATCTATTTCTAAAATCATTAAACATTCTCCTAGCCATTTGAGATTTGGTAGTCCTTTAAATTTTTCCTTAATTATTTTGATTGCCTATGTCATTTTAGTAGTCCATGGGCTTGAGTCTTTTATTAACTATTTTTGTAATATTTTCCAATCTTTGGATCTTTATAGAATGGAGAGCAGTAATTCAGAGATCCAAAGAATCTTTGTAATTGGGTTTTATTTTTTATGTCATCTATAAATATTTCTAATGATTGCAAAATATGAGGTTGTAATGAAATCTTATTTTTACATATATTTAACCAAAGAAATTCAATCTTTGTCTTACATATCTCCACTTTTTTATCACTTAAAACCAACCCATTCTAGTTACAAAGATCAAAAAATTCTTTCAAATGTATAAGATGACTATTTAAATATTTTGAAATAACTAATATATCATCAATATAGAAAAAAAAATGATTAACATGGCCAAATATTCCATCCATCCTTTTTTGAAATTTAGAGGGAGCATTTTTCAAGCCAAAAGGTATAACCTTCCACTCATAGTGTCTATTTAAGACTGGCAAGACAAATGCAGTTTTATAAGTAACTTTGGGTTCTACTGTAATTTGCCAAAATCCACTTTTCAAATCAAACATATAAAAAATGCAAAATTCCTTTATCTTGTTGATAAGAATAGTCTTGTTAGGAATTGGATGCTTGACAGGTATAAGCCAATCATTGAGTTTTTTATAATTTATTACCAGTCTCATTTTCCCTCTTTTTTGTTTTATGTGTTTATTCACATAGAATACAGGGGAAGACCATTCACTATATATTTTTTATATCAAATCCTTCTTCAATAATTCTTTGATCTCTTCTTCTCCTATTTTAAATTGAGAAGAGAAGAAAGGGATAATGTTAGATTTGATACCTCAGGTATGATCAATGCTAGGTTTTAGATCAAGAGAAACAATATGTTTACACTTATCCCAAAACCTTTTGGGATCATTCTCACAGAATCCTTTGATCTTTGTTATGATAGTATTTAAGATATCTTTTCTCCTTTCAAAATCTTGTATTGTCCTGTAAATCTTCATCTACAGTTTCATGTCTTCTTCTTCATGGGGTCTTGTGCAAATTCTTATATTTGCATGGGTGTTTATAGGAATTTGGTGTTCATTACAACAAAAGCTTAAAGACAAGTATTTTTTATGAATGGTACAAGGCATAAATTGATTCAAGAAGTTCATTCCTAAATCAATATCTATCAACATCTTATCAAACATCCATAATTTTACATATGCCTTAATGCCATTTTCTTCAAGTAGTACTCTAGCAGCAACTTTATTTATAATAGTCCTTGACTCATTGATAGCAACAAAATATAATGAAGCATCTTGCCATAGGTACTCTAGGATAGCTTGATGCTTTGAAATACTCATATTTTCTCTTCAGTATTGATTAAACAATCTTGGGTCAATAAGCCATTGTTTGAATCAATGATGTTTACTGAGATAATTTTTTTTTTCTCCAACATAGAAACATCCTTGGTTAGGAGGAACTTCTTTAGGGTTGTTTTCCTCTATAGAATCTTCAAAAAAAATTATTAATTCATTAATATCTTGAGAAGCAGATTTTATTTCTGATTTTATAGCTCTGAAGATTTGAATAGGAGGTTTTTGGTATCTTATCAGGCTCTTTGTGCTTGGATTATTAGGCTTAGCTTTTTGTTTTTTATAACATTCATGTTGTGAATATAACATTGGGTTGTCATGAAAGTCAACCTGTTACAATGTTTTGCACTTACGGTCACTATGCGTGATGTGTAATTGGGTAAGCTCATCTTGATAGATAGGGATAAGATGAAGAGGGAGCTTATGGTTCTGGAGTAGATATTCTAGATATTGCATCTGGGATTTGAGATCAAATCCAAACATCATATTATAATAGTAGAGTTCAATCTCGAAGTCATTAGAAGAAGATAGTTCTTCAAATTGATTTACATGATTTTCATTTTCACTAGAAGAAATATCATTTTTAGTGGTTATTGAATAGAAATTATCATCTAAGCTAAATTTAGAAATAACTTGTATTTTGTCATTAGGAAGTATAACTCTAATATTTTTCATATGTTTAGGATACCTTTTCTTATTTGGGCATTTAAGAGCTATAAGACCTTCTTGACCATAGATATAACATTTTATAGGTGGTTTTCTTGAGATGGTTCTTTTTGGTTTAACATAAGTTTTTCTTTTAGAGAACCTCCTCTTATACTTGGGTTTGTCTCCAGTTTTCCATTTTTTGGGATCTGCTCTTTTATTTGTGCCATTTATAATGAGAATTCTTAGAACCATAATACACTGGTCCACTATATCGACTACATTTGTAGATAGTATTATCAATGGTTTTAATTTCTTTTAAGCAATTTAGCCACAACTTTATCCTTACATTAATTATAAATCTATTCTTCTATAAACTGGATAATTTGACCTAAGGTCATTTTAGCTACTGTGGCTTTTTCTCCAATCATAGATTCCTTTTTAGTTGATATGTAGGCCAATATTCCATCTGAGATTTTGCTAGGAAGTGCATTAATAAACATGTGTTTAGTTTCAATTTTTTGGCTCTATTTTGTTTTTCTTGCCAAAAGAGAAAAATCACACTTGAATATGTTCTAGTATTTCATGTTATAAATATTCATCCATAATAATTTATTGTATTCAATAGTATCAAAATTTACCATGTATCCATCGTACTCATGGATAACTTCTTTAGTAAGGTTAGCTACCATGGATCCTTTCGTAACCCTTTGGTTTTTAATAATGGATAACCACCATCCTTTTATGCTACGATCTAGGTTAGTAATGATAATGTCCATGCCTTCTTCTTCAAGCTTCCAAAATACAAGTTGTTGAGTTTCTACCCATCTATGGAGCCTTTTAGTTAGAATAAAGATTATATATCTTATATCATTACCTACTCCACACCATCCGTCAATATTGAGTGAATATGAAATAATATGAACCTGAGTTAGATCATCTTGCTGTCTTACTTGATTTCATTGGATATCCTGATCAAGGGCTTCAACACTACCAAAATTTCCTTGGGAAAAGGTTTCTCTAATCTCATGTGTGACTATCAGCAAGTTGGATGACTCAATGTTGAAGGAGTATACTTATTCCAACCATTTATGTATACTGATAAGCACAACATTTTCCTCTTGTACACCTTTAGGGATGGCAAGTAGTTCTCAGTCCAATCTTGTGAAGCATCCAAGGGATATAAGACTTTTAGATTATCAAGGTTCCAATGTAATTCACTAAGTTCATTGAAATATAGGTAGGTTGCAGTGAGATTTTATTTAAGGTTATTTTTTGGGTTTATATCTTCAAACGTCTTAACCAATTCTTTGAAAATTTTAGTATTTTTATTAAGTCTTTCAAGCCTTTTATAGGTGTCATCAAAAAAAATTAGCAAATCACTTATGCTTAATGACTTAATGTTTATGAAAGATATTAATTGTCTGATTTGTTTAGCATGATTGGACACTTGCTTTGTAGTAGGTTGTCTTAATGGGATGATCATAAAAGGGGTGCCTTCTCTAATTTTTACCATACTTAGAGGGTTTGTTTTATAAGACCTTTCCATGTTTTCCTTCAATTCATGTATTTGAGTCAAAATAAGTGAGGATGATCCTACTAACATATCAATCTTTCCTTGAATTTCTTGAATTTTATTTTAAGTTTCATTTGCTCTAACATTATGCTGATCATTTATTTTTATGACAAATTTTTTTATTTGTTCAAGGCTAATGCCTATTTTTATAGTTTGTAAATTTGTACTAGTATTAACACTTAAAAGGGCCACCATTCTTGTGTGGATAACTTTATGCATATCATAGCCATGTGTATTTGTCATAATCAGCTTCTTCAAATCTTCTTTTATTTCTTCAAGCTTAGTGGTCTCAAGAGAGAGGTCTAGGTTTTGCTCCAAAAGGACTTCTTTAAGATGTTTTACTATACCATTGGCTTCATCTAACATTAATCTTTGGTTATCTTGACCTTTATTTAACTCAACCAGGCTAGCTTTGGCTGCATTTATCTCACATTGAATCCTGTCACTAATATTGACTAGTGGAGCTAGGTCTTGTGTTTGGGCCAATGGTTTCTTAACTAGTGTTGCTACATTTTGATCTAGAAAGCTTTTCATTTGAGCAATTTCCACATAAAATTCATCATTCTTTTTTTCCAACTCAGTTAAGACTGAATGACACCAATTTTGTTGCCTTCCCATAGTAGAGTTATGTTTTCCCCTACCTACTACTCCTATTGGGTCATGTTTCATAAAAAATTGTCTGTCAAATGTGAATTTCACATCGGATTACCTTAGGGGAAATCTTCTCATAGTTTCTAGAACACAATATTTGACATCTACCCCATTTGATTCTTTTTCTAAAGTAGTTAAGATTTTGAACTCATCTTCTCTTGGAAGATATTTTATTTCTTCAGTTGGCTCTCCTCTAAACATATTAATATGCAAATCATTCTACATTCTCTAGGTATAAGTTATGTAGGTATCACAATCAGGATGGTTGCCAAAATGATTTTTAGCTAGGTTTACATAAGAGTTAGGTTCATCAGGTAAACTATGGTATTCTAACTAATATGATTCAGAAGCATCAGATTTTTGGCTTGGGAATCTTATGGTTTTGAGGGTCTCTAAATTAGTTATAGAGGGTTTCTTCATGGATAGAACTTTTGAGTTTTATCTCTTTAGGGCAATCTCCTTGTTGGGTTTCTTGTTTTTCTTCTTCCACTAGGGAGATTTTATATCTTCCAAAATATTCTTTTTTAGGAAGATAAGTTAGACTAGGAGTGTACTTGGTTTTTTCTTAGGTGGTCTATAGATTCGCTTGCTATAGCTAGTCACCCATTCTTTGGGTAAGGAGATTGTCTCAAAGTTTATTTGACTAGTATTGACCTAGTCTCATGTAGTTTTTGTTCACTCTATTTGAGGCGGTATCAACATGTCCTACCATGTATGGAAAGGGATCTTATCTGGGCTTCCCTGGCCAAGTCTTGATAGGCAAATAAAACAACCTAATATTAGGTTCTGATCCATGATGTTTTAGTTTCAATTATCTTAATGGCAAATGATCCTCCATGTTACAACACTAGTATTTTGAAGTAGCAAAGCATATGAAAGTGATAATTGAGCCATAGGTTTAGTGCTTAAAATGCTTCTGTCATGGCTTGAACAAGTGACCTGCTACAAACCAAACATATTTTTATTGAATAAACATGTAGATAACTATTTATATTGATGATGATGATGTTTCCAACTAATATAGCCTAGGCGGCCTTCAATATCCAACAACATTAACATTCTTGCCATATCAAGTTATGTGCTTTTATTTTGTTTAACTCAGCCCAAGCCCAACACTACCACCATTCTTTTTATCTCATCTATTTCAACTCAAGTGAAACAACATTCTCTTTTAGTCAAGGATTTCAATGGATGCGAAAAGCTCCACTATGATTTCAATAGACTAGAAATATGTGTTTATCTCCATCTCTTGATAGGATATATATATATATATATATATATATATATATATATATATATATATATATATATATATATATATATATATATATATATATATATATATATATATATATATATATATATATATATATATATATATATATATATATATATACACACACACATATATATACATATATATGTGTGTATGTATGTATGTATGTATTGTGATCATGTTTCTTTTTGGGAGTGTGAGCTGTTTCATGTCTGTTTCTTGCATTTAACAATTATATCATGAAAGTAATTTTCTTCGATTCCATAGTGAGTTTCATTATACATCGGCTAACACATATTTGATTTTATATTATTGTGAATTGAAGGGAAGGATAGAGGGAGACCCATATTTGGTTAATTATTTTAATTTATGATTTGTTATTTATTTGGTTAGTATAATTTATGATTGGTTTTGGAGGCTCTATTTGGGAATTAAATGGCAAGGTACAAATCTTTAAAATGGGTGATAGATGATAACATTTAGTGTCACTTTGATAACTTATGGACGATCTCTTTCATCCTTTCAATTGGTTATTATGGGTTATTTTTTTGGGATCTTCACAATTACATTTGGCAGGGTTAAAATCCTTAAAAGGTGTGATAGGTGATAACATTTACTGTCACTTTGATAAGTCACGGATGGTCTCTTTCATCATTTCAAGTGGTTGTTGTGGGTTGTTTTGTTGGGATCTTCACAATTATGTTTGGTCTTTGTTTATTTATCTAGTCAATCTTCCATTAGCCTTTAGTTAGGATACATTGAAATTTCAAGAGGATTTGATTTTGGCTCAAAACATTTATTCTTATTTAAATTTTCTTATTTTGGAAATAAAACATTGCTACTTGTTATGACTGTTAATTCTTATTACATATATTTACTTAATTTGAATGTTTATTTCTTCTAGAATGTAAATAATTAATAAATTTCTCTTTGTAATGTTTTTGATTAATCAATAGGGAATGGCGAAGTTGGTACTAGGTCAGGGGCAAAAAAGTCAACAAATGTTATATGAACACCTCAATCACTATGGAGTCATTGCCTTTCATATGATTTATATTATATAATATAATATTTATATATATTTTATATTTTATATATTAATACATACTAAATATAATCGCAAAAAAAAAAATACAATTCCTCCAGCTTTCTTTCCACCTTCAGGGCAATTGTTAGTTGTAATATCTATTGGGCATACCGTCTCTTACAAAACTATACTTAAAAAAAGTGTTGTATTCCTAATGTTGTTTTCATGACATGATCATTCTCTTTCTTCGATACTTCATTCTTGTTGACTTATCCATTGTAATATGAATGTGTTTTATAGAAGGAAAAATATTTTATTTTATTTCCTTATTATTATATGTTTGTAATGTGTAAGTAATATGAGATCAATTTTATAAAGAATTTGGATCAACAAAGGTTAATACTGTTTCCCATAACGTATTTTGTTATTTGATATAAGGAAAAATCCACATAAAATGTCCTATTATAGGTGTAAATTAATATATCATTGTCATTATCAAATCTATTTAAAAATGTTATTATTCATTGGTTTGATGTGTAGTAAGACATTTCATATTACCTTAGACTCATACCTTGTAATAATTAAGCATCCTTCACATTATTTTATGTGATTTTTTACACCGATCAAAAATGTTCATAGCTGAATAATATTATTTAACATTTACTGGTTTTGAAATCCAAATCTTTTAGAATCACCTATACTATGCTTGGAAATTTTTGTCTGGTTCTTTTCAAGTGTATAAAAGAATCCATAATTAAAATCTAATTAATAGATCGTAAAACCGGTACCTTTCTTCTCCTTGTTGAATAGGTAGATTGATGGTTTAACCGATATCAACATAACATTTAACGTTTCACTCCTTCGGTTATAATGACATTCTGTTAAGTTACAATATTCTTTGAGGAAGAAATTTAATTTTTCCTAGGTAAACTGAATATCTATAGATAAAGATTATGTTTTAGTCTTAATGTGTTATTTCTAAGCCTAGAAATAATTTCATGCTATGAATTAATATAAATATAAATAACCTTTTAATATTATCCTATTTCTAAGTTCTTAAAAACATTGACGACTTATGACATTTTCTAAGGTTATGATCTTGTATGGCATATGGTCACTCTACATTGGGTTATTTTTAAATGTAATTGTTATGGTTAAAGATCTATTCTTATGATTATTTAAATTATTTTGAGAAGCATAAAACAACCTTATTGTTATTTCATAAATCTTTTTATTATAATATTAAAAAACACATATATGTATCCTCTATATAAATGAAAATAGTGTAGAAGTGAAAAGAGTAATGATCATTAGGAAATAATGAAATTTTTATCTTGACCCATTTGAATAATGATGGTTATAAAATTAGGAAATTTGTATCTTGACCCATTTCTTAGCATTGTTAGGCTATGTTAATAAGCATAATATTAAAATGCTCCATCAATGTAATTAACTTTATATATGAATAATTATTCTAACCATTTCTAAATTAATTTATTTTTTTGTAAAGTAATAAATTAGAATCTAACCTATATCATAATATTATTATTAAGCCATATCAAATTAGTACTTAATGATATATGAATTCCTCTTCTAACTTGCTAATATGGGATAAGGTACAGTCACTCTTTATTTTTATTGACAAAAACCTTTGAAGGTAAATAATTTACCTAATTATAATGAAATTAGAAAAGCACCATAATATCATGTTAAATTTAGGTAAAACATAAAAAAGTTATCAATCTATTTTATTAATGGTTAGTGATTAAGGTTATTCTTCGTATGATTAAGGATTTATGAATAAATAATGTCAACTACCATAGTGGTATAGTTTTACTTAGTCAGTAATGTTGGATTTTATTGTTAATAAAAGGAATTCTTTAATAATTGTGTTGAATTAGAGTTTATTTGGTGCATCTAAAGGCATATACTATGGATAATGTTGATATCCTAAAGTGATTACTATTAACTCGTGACTTATGTCGATATTTATTTTGAGATGATGTTGAGTCATTTTCATATTTATTTAATAAATTTAATTAAGCTTTGACTTTGAAAATAGATTATAAATATAATTATGATATTATTTTAATAAGTCAATTATTTTTTTTATAGGTTAAAAATAGGTGTTGAAAGGTCTCATAGCTTTATAAAATGGATAGAACTAAAAATATAATATTAATGTTTTGATAGGATGCTTCTACCAGCGGTAACTAAATGGGTGGTAAGAAGATTATACAATAAGAACTTCTATCAAATAACAAAAAGAAATAGAAAAATTTAGCCAAGAAACTTCCATGATGTTTTCATCAAACTTATTTTGAGGACTTGACTTTTTCTTCAATTATATTTAGAATATTATCGTAGGGTCCCCCTCAAATGGAGAGACATACAAGAAGCCTAAGTTGTTACCTTTTTTCTTGTTTCTTTTTTTTTGAACTACAAACCATTTTTCTTTGTTCATAGCATTAAGCGCTAGTGAGGCTTCCTCGAATGGGACATAGGGATGGGATTTATCTTCCACTATTAACCCTGGGTAGGAATTTGCCCTAGAAGAATCCAAAACTACAGTCTCCTCCAAGGGGAAGGCTAAAATTGGCACAACATTCATTAGAGAGATTAAATTGACTAATAGTTCTTCTTAAGAGTGTGAAGAGCTTTTTGGATAATTATTTGAATTAGGGGAAGTTAAGACTTTAAAAGAAGCGATAAAATCCTCATTGTTAGTAGCCCACTCTTTATCTACAACTAACACAATGAAATTTTAATAAATCAACTATTATTTGTAATCATTTACATGATTATTACCTTATTTATATATGAATGTATTAATAATAAATTTAATATATCTTTAAAAAAAATGTTATGAGTTGGAGTGTATTAGACTTATGTGTTTCAATCTATGTTACAATAAATCGTATGTAACAACTAGCCATTAATGGAATCATCTTCGAAAAGAGACTACATATATGGTCAAAACATATATATTCTCGAAAGGTATTCATTATGCCTACATAATTACATGTAACAATTCTACTAAGTAACAAAATTAGTGTATCTATAAGTTTTGTGATGAAGTATTTAAACAAACATGTCATAACCTAGGTTATCGAGGAAGGAAATATGATTTGTGATGTCCTATTTCAACAAACATGCCATAAACCAGGTTATCAATGAAGGAAATATGATCGAGGACTTGTCTGGACAAAATCACAATATGAATACCATGTGTATGGTCTCTGCTAGAGAAATAGATCCTTTTCTATTCATATATTAACTAATAGATACAAAAGAAACATGAACTAAGATAATATTTATGAAAAATGCCACTGAAGAATATGAGGGAATTACATCAATTTATAGTCATAATTTTTTTGGTGGAATGGAATGGTTAGATTATTATCAATGAGATCTATGAGAATATGAGGGGAATTACATCAGTTTATAGTGGTAATTTGTTTTGTGGAATGGAATCATCAAATTATTATTAGTGAAATCTATGAATAATTTATGGATATTTTTAGGGTTCATATAAAAATATGATATTTGTTTTAAACATTTTATCATATTTATATCCCTACTCGCATAGGTAAGATATTGATAATACACTAATTATCAAGGGATTTAAACTAAAGTCAATGATTATGTGTATTTTGTGAGAATATATTGCTTATCTAGGTTCTATTGCTAACTTTGATATCTTTTTTATATAATGAATAATTTGTGTTTCTTTATACATGTTTGCAAGGTCGTCATTTTTTTTTCCAAAATCCTATTTCATCATTAGAATAGGTTTTGCGAGATAATATGAGGATAAGGTGTGGTCAAGGATTGTCAAGTCAGTTCTTCTTAAACCAATATATTTATATGAATACAAGAAGTTTTTTTTTCGAATCAATTTTTTTTTTGATATTGGTAGATATATATTTACTAAATAAATAAATTAAAAAAAAATCTCATAATTTCTTAGTTCTCTTTTATCGCCTTCAATTTACTCATTCAAATAGAAAAAACACATATAAAATATCCTTTGATATCTTATTTGTGTAAATTATTGTTATTACTAATAGTTATATACATAATATATCCTTATCTTCTTTGTGCACATTAAGTATAGTCAATGTTTTTCTTTGTTTTTAAATGTAATTTTTATACCGTATACAACGAATAAAAGTCTTCAAGTTACAGTTTTGATATTTAATTTGATAGAATAACTTACATTGATGTAATACATCGATTTCTTCATTCATTGTTTGTTGATAATAGTTGATTTAAAGGATTTTATGCTCATATTTTATGTTATAATTAAAATAACATGCATAATGGTACATCCTACACGAATTATTTAGGTCTATGTTTTTAATTTATATTGACTAGTTTTGTAATAATGTTCAGATTGTGCTCTTTCAATTTTCTAGATTATCTTAATTTTAAATATTTGAACCAAAATGATGGGTGAGACCAATAAACCATATGTTTTATTATGAAAAAAAAATGATTATTTAATTTTATTGGATTATATTTTTATATACATATAGGATTTAAAGTTATAATCTAGAAATAATGAAATGAAACTCACTATTTCTAACACAAACCCAAGTGCATAAGCCTCAAGACTGATCTAAGGAGCAAGGAAATTCACCTGCAATAAAATGCAATGAACATAAATGAAATTAGACCTCATTTGATGGAATTATTATTTTTTGATGCATGGATGTGATCAGAATGGACTTTACAATATTGAGGTTTGACAATGGATGTTGCTCGATCTTATTGATTCATGATTTGGGCACCATTTTGATATGGATACTCGATAGCTTGACAATGTGATGGAATGATGGTATTATTCTCTTTCACATTCAAAGTTATTGATTTTCATGTATGTATTAATATCAAGTTGATGGGAGAACGATGGGTTATATTTCATCCATGGATAATTAAGATCTATGCTGGAGAAAATTTATAGGAATTAAAAAAATCTTAGAGAATTTTAGAGGAAGTATGGTGAGAAGATTTAAGAAGCTTAGAGATTTATAGAATCCATTAAGATGTGTGTGTGTGGAGGGTATTAAAGAGGAGGATTATAAGGATTGTTAGTGGAGGTAGGTTGAGGTTTTTTAGAAAGGAAGTTATTTAATAAAATATTGTATAAGAAGATATTAACGATCAATGAAGTGTTAATAATAAAATTAATTCGTATAGATGGTCTTATAAGGCTAGTGTTTTATATATGAAATGTAAAAGGGAGTATTAGAGAAATATATTACAATAAATTATGGATGATCATATAAAAGTGATTAATTTTTGGATTTAGTATGGTATGAAGATCGAATTAGCGGCAAGTGATGGAATGATGAATTTTAGATGTATAAATTTGTACCCTCTTTAAAAGAGCATTATGTTCAGAAGAAGTAATGGAATTTCAAATAATAAAATGGTGATATGAATTATTAAGTTGATGAAATTTAGGATGCATGATGCCCCCTGTAGGGGTCATATAGGAATCAATGAGATGATGACTGCTTGAAACAAAATGAGGTGTGGGATATGTCAACAGAATAGAAAAGGGTTGAGATGAATCGAATAGATGGATAGTTGTGCTAGATACAAATGATATAATGGGCATCATTGCTATGATGAATGTTGTTAATTAATGAGCTAAAATTTTACTAATATTTGGATTGATTGATGGTGCCCTAGGGAATGATATATGTGAGGGAGCTAGATGTATAAATTTACAAATTTGGAAGTGCCATTGTAAATGACATATAAAAAGGGGAAGCCATAAAATTTGCATAGATTAGTTATCAAAGATTTGAGATTTAAACATATACTACAGAGGGAAATATGTAAAAGAGAGTTTTAGACTTTTATTGGATTGATTTGTGAATTATTAATTAAATGATTGAGTAATTGACTGATGATTGATTGAGTGATTGATTGATTAGATTATTTATTGATTGACTAATTGGTTGAATGATTAAATCATGATTCATTCATTGATTGAATGATTTATTGACTAATTGACTGATTGATTGATTGATTGATGTTTTATTTGATTTATATAGAATAAAATATGGATTCCATGGTTTGTTAGTTCATAATTAACAGCTGTGGGAGATTAAATAGAAAGATCAGGGAAATGATTAGGTTGATAGTTGTTGATTTGGAATCAAGCACAACATTTGAGTTTATGTTGGACTAATTTTTATATGGATTGATTTACTTTGAATGACGGTGTATTCATGGTAGTGTAGGCGATAAGCTTGGATGTGGGAGGGATGTCTCTCAATTGTTTGAGATGATTTTATTGTTTGAAGCTCAAGTAATTTGCTAATTCCATGGATTAAAGATGATGGATCATGTTGACGAAATATTTGATATTCTGAAAGAGATTGTATAGCTAATTATAAGAACATGATGAATGATTGAAAATTATTATGGATGATTGGAATATTTTATATAATTACATCAAAGTTGAACTCACATCTCATTTGATTGAGTGTTTCATACATAGTCCATATAGACCTAAAGATGATGTAGCTCTACCTAAAAGGGAATAATGATGCATTGATGTTAACTTACTATGTGATGTTTATGATTTTATACTAACATGTAAGAGATATGATGATTGGAATTGAAAATTTATTTTATTGAGTATATTATTGGATTTGGAGTTTCTGTTGAGATTTGCGATGGTGTATGTTATTATAGTCTTGATCCTTTTTTTATAAATCACATTTAATGTAACACTAGGAAGTATACACCATTATGTACATATAAACATATTGACTTCTTAAAATAATTCATGTTTGACCAATTCAAAAGAAAAATATATTATAAAAAAAAAAGTGTATAAATAACATGTTTTCTAAATGCACATATGATAAACAATTAAAACATGTACAAATATAATCACATAATGCCTTAAAAAAAAATTAAATGAATAGATGCAGATAATAAGATAAAAATGGATGATTACACAAAGATATGTAAAAGATAAAAGACATTTAATAAAGTAAAATATTATCAAAGATGATACGAGTAGAATGAACACACAAGTATTTACATATATATTATGTGATGCATTGATTTATATGTGATTAGTGTATTTTCCGTTGTCCTATGAAAAATCTGTGGGATTGGTGATTGATTCACGAGTTAACTTGCATTGTTTTATTTACACCCCACTAAATGAGACATATAATAAGGCTAGATTTGTTAAATAATTGACTGAAGGGTATAATTGGAATGACTCATTGGATAAGGATGTTGATTTTGATCAGGAATAATGATGAAACAGTAGGATATCTTTTCGACTTTCTGTATTTTATGAATTTTTTAAAATTTTTGGGTTATATGTACATAAAAGGGGTTTAATATAAAATGGAAAATAAAGGCTAGCAACCAAGATGAGGAATGATGATGGATGAAATGACACAAATATTTGGTTTATCTTGAAAAAAAATGAGGGACGATAAAGAATGGACTATGGATTTTCAATGACTGCACTATATGGGACCTGAAAAACACTACATAGGACCTGATTTCTCATCACGAAAATTTCATCTAAAGTATTTGCCAAGATATTAATGGAACATGTTTCAAGACATATTCCACTCCCTTACTATGGTTAAGATGGGAAGAAATCATGGTAAACTATATAATGGAAAATATTAGAATAGTGGATTCTTATGATGGGTAAAAATGATGGGATGATGGATATGATAGATAAGGATGGTTTGAAGTTGAGGAATGTGATATAGATAAGGTTGAAAATGTATTTTCGGATATAAGTGTAGAGATGAAGTGGATGTTTTCCCAAGTGTCGAGTTAAGTGTGGATAATGAGTTATTTATACATGACACTAGAAACAAATTTTCAACATTATATTTGTCTAAAGTAAAAAAAATGGTTTTACTCATCAAATAAATTATTATTTTATATTATTCTTATTTTTATTTTATGTTTTTATTTGATAATGTCTTGTTCTATATGAGGAATACAATATGGATGATGCTAACTACTTTGATATTCTGGTTCTGCTACTAGGATCATGTTGTTGACATGGGTTTTAGTGATTTTGTTGCGACCTTCATTGATTATTTATGCTACTTCCTCGAGACATTGCAATTAGGTGTCTTTGTATCCCCTACAAGAGCTATGATTATCTGTAGAGTAAGGTATAGTATATATTGGATTTTATGGTGATATAAAAAATTGATATGCATGGTGGGATTGTGGAGCGATGGATAGTTGTTGGTAGACCATACATTGGGATGAATAAATGCACACACTGCTGCTGACTTCCCCAATTGTGTTTTATGCAACATGATTTCGTATATTATGGGGTTTATTGGTGCTCGAATCCTCACCATGTATTTGTGCCATTTTCTTAGCAAATGGCATGGGAATTAGGGTCCACGGTGGAAGAGTAAGGCCACGCAAACATAAAAAAACAAAACTAGGTTGTGGTTTTATAAAGCCCAATAAATGACATGACCGATCCACATGGGATTAAAGGCTTGTAACATTATTTTGCCCATGTCAGCACTAAAAACATGCCACGTAATCATTCTAATTAAGTCTATGTTTTGACGGGATAAAGATAAAATGCGTGGTAGCCTGGCAGAAGTATGGATGTCGATTGCAGGTTGACCAAATTGCTAAATATATATTCCAAAGTTTCGTCGAGGTTTCACGGGGTAAAAAACAATTTTGACATTTGCATACGAGGATGTAAAATCCTGAGAGAGAATTCATCTGTTGACTGCAAGTTGACCTAGGGTATCTTGCAAAAGGTGTCTAACAGTTCCACCGGAGGTTTGGGGGTTAAAATGCAATTGCAAATGAGGAGGGAGAAGTCCAGGGGGAAAGTGTGCCACAGAAAGACATGTTAAAATGCAAATTGCAAATTGTGTTCCCATATCCGGAACCTGAATTATAAATAAGAGAAGATGGAATAGTGGACGGCGGAAAATGTAAGACTGCAATGCAATTAGTAATAATTGAAAATTTGCAAATTGTTGTGGAATCTCTAGATCCTACGGATGTGAATAGAGAATTCAAAAGGTTTAAGAATTTAAAAATGTACCTTCTACAAGCTAAACGGTGGTGACACAAATTCCAAGGACGTTCAATATATTGATTGTAATGCACTGTCTGGTCTGACCTAAGCTTATGGCAAACGAGATAGACGCATGCGTTGGGCTGACCAGGCTGTCAGTGCATTTTCGCAAGGATGTGTGCCGCAGAATAAATGCTCTCTGATTATTGGGTCTGGTGCTGGTTACAATGAGGCATTAAATCCATTTACCAGATGCATATAAAAAATAATATAGAGCGTCCTCATGACCGTTCTTTAGGATGTGAAGTGAAGGAAATCAGATGGGGATGAAGTAAGGACCCATACATCCAAGCGTACCCGGCTAGGGGATTTAAATGATATGAATGGATGTAAATCTAGGTTGGACAACTATATTACAACAATGGATGTTCCAAATCATTTAAAATTAATGCAAACTACTTGTCAATGTCCTGAAAGAATGCTGATGAATCTTCTCTGCAAGGCTTGGATGAACATCAAACTGACATGTTACATACAAAGCCACAAAGTTTCTACATAACATCTAGTTCTGAAGGATTAGATGTTGCAACATGCGAAGATTTTACTTCGGATAGGATAAGTAATTGTCTATAAAGATACATAGGACTGTTCCCTGAAACATTTTCAATAGTTAATGCAAATGCATCTCCTGATGGCATGGAAGCAATGATCATGATGAGAACTTTGTATAGAGATATCTCAAAATACAACCAGCTGGAGATACAAGATGAAGTCCAATAGGAAACATGATGGAAATTGGTCCATAGAGATGTGCTCAGGCCCCCTACTTGGTCTATCCTGTTTTGTGCGTATGTAAGAACCGGTGTTATGTTTTTTGGGATGACACTTGTCACAATGATATTTGCAATGCTTGGTTTCCTTTCTCTTTTCAGCTGTGGTGGTTTGATGATAGCTATGGTTCTATTGTGGGTATTGGTGGGTTTTTTGGCTGCCTATTCTTCAGCCCGTATGTATAAGATGTTCAAGGGCACATAATTGAAGACAAATACATTGAAGATTGTTTTTATGTTTCCTGAAACTATTTTATGCATTTTCTTCTGCATGTGGGAAAAATAATTCTTTCCCAAGACGTGGAATTTGGAGAAGGAATTAAATTGGTGTTTACAGAACCTGTGGTGGATTTGTTGACATTAGTATATGCTGTGTATGAAAGGCACTAAGAGGATTAGGGAAATGCAGATATTCATTCGTCAATGCTCAAGATCCGAATGCATTGTTCAAACAGAGAAAGATTTTTGAGTTGAGGCATCAAGTTGAGAAAGAGTTGGTTTTTGAGAATCTTCTATAGGGTACTCCATTGGACTAGGTTGGAATGGCATTAGATGAAAATCAATAATTTGCAAGTTTGAAAAATTGCAGAAGAAGCTCCAAAAGTCCATTGGAGATTTGTGTGGGAGAAGCAATTTACAAAATGTAAATTGTAAACTGCGGGCAACTCCCAATTCCACTAGTCAAAGTAAATAGATAAAAATCAAATCAAGATGATCTTACAGGGGATTTAGAGGAGGAATGTAATTTTGCACTTGTCCGAATTGTAAATTGCACTTGGATCTCCCAAACCCGCCAGTCAACACTGGTCAGCATGAGCTCATAGTGCAAAAGAGAACTTTCAAGGCCAATTGCAATTTTGCTATTTTGCAAAATTGTAAATTGTGGTTGAAGTTCCCATTTCCTTGAGGGTCCTAGTGTAAATGGGAACTTACAAAACCATTTGTAATTTTGGAATTTTGCAAATTGTAAATTATAGTTGCAATTCCCATTTCCTTGAGGGAAATTTTTAGGGGAACTGCAACTGTGAATTTTAATTTACAAATTTATAAAATGTAAATTATAATTGGAGTTATCATTACCCTAAGGAAACTTTTTAGGGAAATGGAAGATCCAACTACAATTTATAATTTTGCAGTTTTACAAATTGCAAATTGTAGTTGGAATACCAATTTCCCTAAGGGAACTTTTTAGGTGAACTATAACTACGAATTTCAATTCTACAATTTGCAATTTGCAAAATTTCTATTGAGTTCTGGATGTCCCCAATTAAAAAAAAACTACAAAATTACAAATGGGACACAAAATTTCCCAAAAACAAAGGAAAATTGCAAAAAAATTAAAGGGACCAGAATTTCCCTAGAAGGATAAACAGTGAAAAATAATGCATTTATGCATTCAAAAATGTGGAGTCAACCTTAAAAATAAAAATGTGAAAAAAATTAAATGTGGAAAAGGTAATTTGGAGCCAAAAAACAAAAAGTAAAAATAACTTAAGTTTTGCATTTTCCAATATTTTGTTTGTTCAAACACCCACATGGGAGAAATATCGTAGGTCTACAAATTCAAGTTCAGCCATTGCAAAGAAGTTTTTCCAAATTGCCATGTATTTTGGGTGTTCAAAAGCCATAATTGCAAGAGCATGATTGTTCTTTAACATGTATAAGGGGGAGGGAAGCTGTCAAGAAGATTCTAAAACTGTAAATGAGTGGTCAAAGATATCTCTAGGTAGTTGCATAAGAAGATAAAAGGGTTTGTTTGTCTCTAAAGGTGAATATTGTCCTTCTAGATTGTGTAGAATGCATTTCTAGCCAAGAAATAAAATGATTTGCTCCGAATCTTCATTATTACTTGTAGAGGCAATTACAACAATGATTTTTCTTATAAAAAATTGATGATTCGAAGTGTGACAAGAAGAATGTTTCTACTGGGGGCATCCTAGTAGAAATTTGAGGGTTGTCTGCAATTTTTAACTATTCAAAATTACAACCCACATTATTAGATTACTAATAAGTGGTGAAAATTAAATAAATAGAGGGCTTGCTAATGAACCCAAAAACTATCAAGATAAATAAATTAATAATAGGCCAAGATCTTGAAACAAAACTCAGAATTGATTCGTATTGAATGATTTGAAAACAATTACAAACCTAAATCATGCTTAAATAAGATTCAACTCAGAAATTAGAGTTGACATGAAAAAATTGTAAAATTATATGTTATTTATAGTAAGTTTTGCATGCAAGCACATGTAGCTCTAAATTTTTTTGAAAATATCCTAAATCATAAAACTAGCCTATCAAATGAAATTTAACTGAATTTGATGTTTATTCCTAAAAATATATAATTTCTAAAAATAGAAAATTCCTAAAAAAATCATTAAATGTTAATTTTAAACGCTCATATGATCACATTTGTCCTCTAAAAAATATTGAAATTAACTCTAAAGAGATAAATATCCTTAGGAAAATATAAATCTTTTTGATAAAATCACTTTGATGTGTGGAATAGCTCAAATGGAATTACGGGTCCAAAGTTATGGCCTCTGAAAGGTTGGCCTATTTTTTTCGTGTCATTTTTCTCTGGTTGAAAACTCATCTCCTTTGGGTTGCCTTGATTGTATTGCTACCATTTTTCCTTTTCAATCTTCTTTAGCTCTCATTATGTAATCTAAGTGTTCTCTTCTTGTTGTAATCCTTTCCACTTTACCAAATACCTTTTATAATTCCCTTACCTTGTGCTCATTGTCTTCATATCCAAAACTTGCAATATTTTTTACTTCTCTTTATTTCAAACTTGTTACTCCCAATTTATTTATTCATCTTCATCACCTTTCATCATCTTCTCCATGGAATTAATATACATTTGAAACATTAAATACTGGAGATATATGAAAATTCATTGGTAAACTCACCTCATAAGCATTATCAATAATTTTCTTCACAATTATACATGGTGTAATTTTTTTATACTTCAAATTATTGCATGTGTCTTTTGAACATATTTATTTCCTCAAATAAACCATTGTCAACTCTCCTTTAAATACCTTGGATCTTCTTCTGACATCTACTGTTATTTTATATTTCTCATTACTTTCCTGTAATATTCTTCTTACACCTTATAATTGTTGCATATGCTCTATAAATGCTTCTACATCATCACTAATTTGATCTACAATCGGTAATTAGACCAAATCTAAAAAACCCATATGATTTCTCCCATAAACAATATGAAATGGTGATTTTCCTTTTTATCTATTCATAGAATTGTTATATGCAAACATAGATTATGGTAAAGCCAAGTCTTATTTCTTGGGCTTTTCTTTCATTATGCATCTCAACAAATTTTCCAAGATCCTATTCACAACTTCTATTTGTCCATATTTTTGTGGGTGATATGCACTACACAATTTTATCTTAGCACCCATCTTCTTCCACAAAGTCATCCAAAAATGTCTTAGAAATTTTGTGGCCCTATCTAAAGGAGTAGTTTCTAAAACACCATGCAATCTCACCATATCCTTTAAAAATAATTCTATAACTCTAGTGACATCATTAGTTTTCTTACATGTAAGGAAATGAACCATTTTATAAAATATGTCTACAATATTAAAAATTGAAGAATTACCTCTTTGTGTGTTTTGTAATCTCAACATAAAATCCATACTCAAATATATCCATGGTCCTCTTACAACCAGTAATTTTATATATAATACAATATTTTTTACATGTCACTTAGCTACCTATCATATTATACACCTTAAAACATACCTTATCACATCTCTTTTCATCTTTGATCAAATGTACTTTTCCTCCACCAAATCTATTGTCTTCATCTTACCAAAATGTTCAGCCAAATTGTCACTATGTAATTATTTTGTTATATTGTCTCATAGAGACCTAATTGGAATGCATAATTATTTTCCTTTGAATAGATAACCTTCTTATATAAGATACACATCATGAATAGCATATGTCCCACCTGTTAATGGATTCCTACATTGCTCAACTACCTTGCCAAAATATTTATTAGTATCATATAATTTTTTGATAGCTTCAAATCCAACTACTTCACTCACCATAGTAGTTAATAATGTTTCCCTCATACTCAATGCATTAGCTAACTCATTCTATTTTCTTGATTTATGATTCACCAAAAAACTATACACCTACAAGAAATAAACCCACATTGCATGTCTACTATTTAACTTCTTATGCATATTAAAATACTTCAAAGCCTCATGATCTATAAATAGGATAAATTCCTTACACACTAGATAATGCCTCTAATGTGTTAATGCTTGTACAATTTCATAAAGTTCAATATCATAAGTACAATACTTTATTCTTACCTCATTCAACTTCTCACTAAAATATGCTATTTGCTTTCTTTCTTGACTCAAAACAACACCAATTCCCATAAATGAAGCATCACAATCAACCTTAAACTCTTTTTTAAAATATGGTAATGCTAAAATTGATATTTGTGTAATCTTCTTCTTCAAATTTTTTATTTTTTTATTTTTAAATGTGGCTGGTCTAGTCCATGCAAATTGCTTCCCTCTCATGTAATCTATTCTTGGTGCCATAATACTAATAAATTTTTTATTAAATTTTCTATAAAAATTTACTAAACCATGAAAACTTCTTACCTCTATAATGCTTCTTGGAATAATCCACTCAACAATTGCCTTTATCTTTTCTCTATATATTTTCGGACCAACTACTGAAACTATAAAAGTCAAAAATAATAAAATATTCTACATAAACCTACACTTCTTCAAATTTACATACTTCTCATTTCTTAAAAAATCCAGAACCATTCATCTTATTTGATAACAAAATCAGATGAATTTATGGTTCTTCAGTCTTATTTAATAACAAAATATCATCAAAATAAAAAACCATAAAATCACTAAAATATTATCATACCACTGTATTCATCACCCTCATAAATGTGTTAGGTGTATTTGATAATATGAATAGCATCACCATCCACTCATATAATCCATCCCTAGTCTTGAATGCAATTTTCCACTCATCTCCTTCAAGAATTTGAATCTGATAATAACCACTCCTTAAATCAATCTTGGTAAAATATTTTTCTCCTACAAGTACATCTATCATATCATCTAAATGAGGTATAGATAACATATACTTAATTGTAATTTTATTAATTAATCTACTATCCACACACATTCTCCATCCTCAATATTTCTTTGGAGTTAGCAATGCTAGTGTTGGACATGGACTCATACTCTCCCTTATCACCTTCTTTATTACTAATTTAATATCCTATTTATTTAATTTTGCATGTTCTCTTCGACTCATCCTATAAGTTGCTTGATTGGATAGAGCTGATCCTAGAATCAAATCAATATGATGCTGAATATCTCTCTTGAGTGGTAAATGATCTAGTAACTCATCAGTCATAACATCTACATATTGTTTCAATACTCATACTACTTTTGTTGGTATTGGCACCACTTTTTATTTCTTCATTATTTGCTACTAATACATAACAACAACCTACCACCTTCATATCTTGGATAAATTATTTATTATAAAGCATGCTTTATGTCTTCTTTTCACCTTTAAGAGTTTAAAAAAACTACCTTTGTAGTACCTTTCCAAAAAATGTATGTGTTATTTTATCCATCATGAATTATTTTCTTATCAAATGATCATGGTCGTCCCAATAACACATAACATGCATTCACAAAAATAACATCACATCGTATTTCATCATTATAACTTATTTCTACAAAAAAATTGATTAAACAGCTTTTATCTACTGTAACATCATTCCCTTTATTAAACCATGAAATCTGATAAGGATTAGGATGTTTTTCACATTTCAAATTTAGTTTCTCTATCATTTATTTAAAAACCATATTTTCACAACTACCACTATCTATAATTACTTTGAATACCTTTCCACTTGAACTATTTATTTTTCAAAAAATATTTGATCGCAACCATTCATCACTACCTTATTTATTCTTCACTTGTTGCTTCCTAAGAGTGATCAAGGTTATTCTAATCATGAGATTTTCTCCAACATTTGCTGTTACAATTTCAGTATTCTGCTCTTCTATTTCAACCTCAACTAGATTTACTCTTGGGTGATCTTATCACCTCCTTTCTTGATCTTGATAATGTGAAAAACTAAATGATATATGACCTTCTTCTTGACATCTATAACAAACATAATATATGCATTGATTTAGAAACTATTACCCAGCACTACCATAACCTCATCCTCTCTAAAATCCTCTTCCTCTTTATTGGTATTGAAACCTTACCTATTATCATCTGGCCTTTTTGTACCACATGATGACACACCTCTATTGGTATTAGATCAAATCTTAGTGGTATTAAACCTAACTTATCCTGTATTTTGAGGGATCCACCTCTTTTTAGATGAAGAGATATTCTTCTAAAATTCTATCTGTTTTGTTTTTCTTCTACCTTCAAAGCTAGTTGATAAACCTCCTCAATGCTAAATATTGTATACATGCTTAATTCATCTTGAATAGAAAATTTAAATATATTTACATACATTACATCCATATGCTCTTTTATTTCCTCATGCTCCACATGTATGGAAAGCTTATGAAATTCATCTGTATACTCTTATATAATATGATCATTTTAACTTAAATTCTAGAATATTTTATATAGGGTTTGTGTATAATCCATTGGAAGAAAATTTTCCCTCAGCTTCTTCTCCATATTTTCTCATGAAATAATCTTCACTTTACCTTTCCTTTGTCTCTCTTTCTATAGGTGATCCCACCAAATCATTGTATGAACTTAAAATTTTGTGCATGCGAACTTTACTTTCTTGTCTTCTCTCATAGTCTTCCACTCGAAGAACTTCTCCATGCTATTCCTCCAATCTATCAACTCCTCTAGTTTTAAAATACATAAATAATCTAGAACATCAACTTTAATTCCTTCATTTCTTTCTTCTAAATCTTAAACCATCATATCTTCTATTAATGGTGGCTGCTCTTGCTATTCTTCTTGTAGAATTTCTTCATCATGATATGTGTCTTTATCAAGTTCATCACCACCTTTTCTTCTTTCTTGATTTTTGATAACCTTTGTTAACTATTGAAATTACCTCAATATCTCTTGTATATTCTCGTTCATTTGTGTAATACCTTCTCCTCCTCTCACCATCTCTTACTCTTCCAAGATTTGAACCTGCTATGATCCTAGATAATGAACCCAAAAACTATCAAGATAAATAAATTAACAATAGGCCAAGATCTTGAAACAAAATTAAAAAATTGATTAATATTTAATGACTTGAAAATAATTACAAACCCAAAACATGCCTAAATAATTTTCAACTTAGAAATTAGAGTTGACATGGAAAAATTTGAAAAAAAATAAAAATTAAAAAAAATGTCTATTTTTAGTAGTTATTATTTATATTAAGTTTCATGTGCAAGCATGTGTAGCTCTAAAAATTTTCTCAAAATATCCTAAATACTATAATTAACCTATTAGATTAAATTCAATTGAATTTGATGTCTAGTCCTAAAAATATATAATTTCTAAAAATAGAAAATTCTCAAAAAAAATCATTAAAGGTTAATTGTGGACACTCATATGATCACATTTGGCCTCTAAAAAATATCAAAAGTAACTCTAAGGAGATAAATCTCCTTAAAAAAACATCAAGATTTTAAATATGATCATTTTTATGTATGAGAGATCTCAAACAGAGCTACAGATCAAAAGTTATGGCCTTCAAAAGGTTGGCCCATTTTTCTACATCACTTGTTCTCTATTATAAGGCTGTTGTTGGTCTTTGTTTTTCTCTCTATGTTTAGGCTCTTAAAAATTCTAGGATATATTTTTGTGTGCATGTATTATCTCCCTTAATAAGGTTGTTGTAGTTTTATAACCATTAATAAGATCTAAGAGCATGTTTATATGTCTCCCCTATCCAATATGAAGCAAACTCACCATATTTTTCCACATAGAAGCATTTTGAAACACTAATGTATGTAAGAGTTTCTTTCAAGATAATGGAAAATACCTATGGTTCTTACATTTTCTTGTTGATGAATTACAATGATGTGTTTCAAAACTCTACTTGATTGGATATCTGATCTTATGCTCATAACTAGTTATCATTTTGGGATTACTTCTAGGTTATAAATCCATTTCTATATAGTGATCTGGAAATATGTTTTTGAATACCACTTAAGAGCACACTGGGTTTATGGATATGATATGGAAAAAAAAAATAGTTGCATTGTATGCTTTAGAGTTTTAGGAAGTATTTGGGTGTTTGCATTCTATTGGTAGCAATTGATGCAAATCACTCCTGGTAGATCCCATAGCTTATATTTCAATTTTTCTAGATCTTTGTAATAAGTGACATCATGAATGTTGAAAGAATCCCTATTTTTTAAGAACCACAAAAACACCACTCTTTATAACTATCTAACTTGTCCTACCTATACTACCCTAAAAATAATACACCCTATAGAATATTTCATGTGTTATTTACTTGTAGATACATAAATATTGCATATATAACATGTGTCTTTGTTTTGTGCTTTAAACACCATCATTGCAATCTTCTATTTGACATCCTATTGTTGAAAATTCTTTAGAATAAAGGTTGAAATCACTTTCCCATCTATCTTCAATAGATTTTATATGACCTAGTACATTTGTCTATTCCTTGTGACAACCCTTTGTAGGTGGAATGAATAAGTTTGGTTGTGCCCTAGTCATGTTTGTGTCTAATTATCCCAATAATCCCCATGAATATTGCATTATATAATCACTCTATGTGATCAAACTACCTATTAGGTCCTCTCACCTTGTCTCATATAGAGATAAAAGTAGTAGGGAGCTTACCATACCCTTTATTGGTGCCTCCCAATCATTGTCTACATGGGATCCATCCATGTGTTAAATCCTTCCCTAGGTATATCAACACATCAATGGGTTTATCATAGATGCTTTTAATTTTTATCAAGTGTGCAAGGCTAATCAAAAGAGTTTTACAACTAGGAACCAACATTACACTATCACCATTTCTAGGGACTAAATTGAAGCCCTGGTCACTTGTGTTACTAAAGACTCTTGCAAAATGTTGTAAGTAATTCATGTTGAAAATTTCTTTGCCTATCTTTGTGTTATTCTGACTATCTTTGGATCATCAATGACATCACTCAACTGGCACCATTACTTGGTATAATCTTTGTCACCCATTTTGTCAGGGACTCTTGTAGAGAACTAATTATAAATTTTAGTTTCTATCATGTTCTTTGCATTGGAATGATTGTTGCATTAACCTTAGCTAAATATTTTCACACAATTTTATTCATGTTATCTCATATGTTTGAAATTTGAGATTATTTTAGTGTGCTTCTTCTATCTTGGCCATTAACATGTTCATCACTCTATTGGAAAAATTCTTGGAATTGAGAGATTTGATAAAATTGGTATATGCTAAATTTATTACAAACACCTATAATTTATCATGTTTTGAGGGGGTTTACCAGTTTTGAATATGGATCTAAAATTTCATTTGTCCTTTCTCTCTTACATCATCACTAATTTCATAGTGATACGGTTTGAGTATGTATCACTACAAGTTTATAAATGGTTATATTCTAAAAGTTTGCTTCTAGTGGTGACTCTAAAACATCATCTAGTTTCCAAGAAAGATTAGTTCTTGTATCAAATATATTCATCTTTGAGACTTATTTTACTTGAAAAGATAAGAAGACTAAGGTCATCTTTCAAATATGACTCATATAAACAACTTATCTCACCGTTATGTGTTCATCAAACAAAGATACAAGTTTGGAGGCTGATTAAAGAACAAAGTTTGGGTGCAAAATACTGTTTGGGATGTCAAGATTACAGTAAATCTAAAGTTTTGTTTGTTTAACTTATTATTGCTTAATATTTTCATAGCTTTCCTAGTGACTTAGAATCACACATCCCCATTTATTATCCATCTCCTTCTGAACCAACTGAATCCCCCCCTAAGTTTGATCCTTAAATCCACTTCAGTCGCCCCATCATAGCTATTTGCCATTTATTCTTGAACATCCCAAAAAACTAATCATGAGGCATATGGATCAATATGAGAATGGGAATTATGAGTTTTGCATTCCAAAATTCAAACCTATCAATTGTGATGAAATATAATTTTATCCCAATGAAGTCTCAAAGGATGTAAGAAACTACCTTGCAAAGTTTCAGGGGAAGAATGCACTGAGTGGTGATCAACACTTGAGGTAGTTTCACATTATCATTGAGGGTTATCACACTGAGCATGAGGATGTGTGCATTAAGTTGTTTGTACGCATGCTATAAGAAGATGAATGAGAGGGGGAAGGTCATGGATGCATTGATTCATGTGAATAAATGAAGAATGTGTTCAAAATTCAACATGGTGATATGATTGATCCTAGATCTATTTTGGATATGTTTGAAAATGTTAAGAAGAAACATAATGAGTGTGTGAATGACATAAATACATGGTCCAATAATATCATGATGTGACTACATGAAAATGTTAGGCCTAGTTATAAATCATGCTTGATTAAATATTATGATGCCTTTGACAAGAAGGCTATGTACTACTTGAGGGACAAGGATCCCATGAACCTATGGTTGTAATTAAATATTTCCATCCAAATTAAGAATAATATAAAGGTTATGGGAAATCCCATGAACAAGCAGGCTGATGTGAAATTTGTTAATTTGGAAAAAAACATAGTCCAGTAAGTCAACCAACTTTGAGGAGACTATTAAAACTTTGGCCTCAACTATAAAAGAGATGTCATCCAAGTTGGTCAGGTCTAATGTTTAATGAGTAGCCTCATGGGTCTAAAAGTTATGAGAAATATCAAACTCTAAATCAATTTCAAGGAATGCCTACTTTCTATAATAGAGATAATGAGAGAGGGAAGAGGCCTACACATGATGATAAAAATCTAAAAATAGGGGATGGAATGGAAGTGCCTAATCCATTAAATGCCAAAGTAAATAATTTAAGTAATGATATAGACATTGATTAGTGTGATAAATGCTTCCTGCGACATCCCCCATATGATACTATTGAGAAAATTGATGAATATGTGGATAAACCTAAGTTTAAGTCTGATGATGATGATGTTTTGATGGTTTATTATCAAGTCTCTTGAATAAATCTACCTTCATGGAATTACTTAGTGATCTATTATTGATCAGTTTTGGAGCATGGTCAAGAAGGTATGTTTCCCAACTTTTGAGTTTGCCTGTGATGTTAATATGATCCAAGCATATGAGTTACCCAATCATGATGTAATTGAAGATTTGAAGTGTGCTCTAAATGAAATGTTGTACATGTATGCGGAATTGGATAACTTCATTGGGAATGTGGACGTTATTGAGCAACTAGTTGTTCTTGATGCTAGGACTAACAACAAAGGTGGTGTTTATAAAATGTCATTAGATGGAGTTGGGGTTATCTTTTATGCCCATAATGATGAATGTTTCCATGGTTCTTCATGTGCATGAATGGAATTGATAAGTATGAGGCACTCTTAAATGGTACTCACTTGATTTCAGCCAAGAAACAAGATTATTTATAACTATTGAACAAGTATCAATAAATTTTGTCTTAGTCTTATCTATATTTGAAAAAATATAGGGAGGATTTATTTCAACACATCTTCCTACTACAACTTAGAAATAATACCTTCAGGTAAGTTCAAAGATTGATTTATTTCATCTTAGCTACGAAGCTTCTGGAAAAGTTCAATAACTTATGAAATGATGAGATATTGGAGCTACTAGTTATCGACATACATTTGAAACATTTCCTTGACGAATCCCATGATTGTGTATAGTACTATATAGTGTATAATCTTATTAATTTGATTTTTGTTGCCCTTATGCTCTGGACCTTGTTTCTATAGTTATTTCCATCATTTTTTCTCATGTGTTCATATTTAGATCCTCCTGGTCTATTTTTGTCAATCTACATTATTTTATTAATCTTTTATGCATGTTTTCTATAAATTGAAGAAGTGTTGATCTGGCCTTATGTTATGGGGTTCTTTGTACACCTACAAGGGGTGAACATACTTAGGTGAGAGCTAATGTTAGTGCTCAAATATACACCACGTATTTGTGTTATTTTCTGATCAAATGGAATGGGAATTAGCGGTCCACGGTAGAAGGGGAGGCCACATAAACATAAAAAATAAAACTATGATGTTATTTTGTTTAGCTTAAAAAATGACATGACTAGTCCAAGTGGGATTAAAGGCTTACAATGTTATTTTTTGAACATCAACACTAGAAACCTACCACAAAATCATTCCAATTAAATATATGTTTTGATCTGACAAAGAGCAAATGCATGGTATCTTGGTAAAAATATAAACATTGATTTTAGTTTTATTGAATTGATAAATATGTTCTATTGTTCTATTGGGGTTTTAAGGGGTAAAAAGTGATTTTGACATTTACAATTTTGCTAGAGGTTTGGGGGTTAAAATGCAATTACAAATGAGGTGGGAAAGTCCAAGAGAAAAGTGTACTAGATAAATAGTTGCTAAAATGTAATTTTTAAAATTACAAATTTTAATTCTTTTTCCCATCTCTGGATCCTAAAGTGAAATGAAGAGAATGTGTAATAGTGGTAGAAAGGAAAGGGAGACTACAATGTAATTTGTAATAATTGGAAAATTGCAAATTGTTTTGGAATCTATGCATCCCACAAATGTGAACAAAGAATTCAAAATGTTTAATACTTTTAAAATGTGCCTTTTGCAAGCTATGTGGTTGAAACACAAATGCTAAGGATGTTGAAAATATTAATTGTAATTAAATTTCTTGTTTGATGTAATCTTATGGAAAAAGAGATAGATGCATACATTAGGCTGACCAACCTGGAAATAGAATTACAATAGGATATCTGATGCATAATAAATACTATCTAAGAATTGGGCTTGGTACTCATTATGATGAGGCATAAAATACAGCTACCAAATGTACATAAAAATCAATATAGAGCATGCTTGTGATATTTATTTACAATGTGAAGGGAGGGAAATCAAATGGGGATGGAGTAAGGACCTGAACATCTAAGAGTCCTTGGTTGGGGGATTTATATGTTGTGAATTGATGTATATCTAGGTTGGACAACTGCATTACAATAGTGGATGTTCTAAATCATTTAAAAATAATGAAAACTACTTCTAAAAGTCCTAAAAATGGAACAAAAAGGTAGAATAATGCTAATGAATATTCTATACAAGGATTGGATGAACATCAAATTGACATGTTGTATAAAAAGCCATAATTTTTACTCGTAACCTCTCATTTTAAAGAATAAAATGTTACAACAAGAAAATATTTTACTCCAAATAGGATAACCAATTGTCTATCAAGATAAAAAAGCATTATTCCTTAAACATTTTCAATAGTGAATGCAAATGCACCTCCTACTGGCATGGTAGCAATAATCATGATGAGAACATTGTATAGAGATATCTCAAAATACAACTAGTTGGAAACATAGGATGAATCCCAAAAGTAAATATGACATAAATCAGTCCATGGAGATGTGTTTAATCCCCTACTCATTCTATCCTACTTTGTAAATATGTAGGAATTGATATTCATTATTTTGGGATGATACTTGTCACAATGATATTTTTAATGTTTGGTTTCCTTTCTCTTTTCAACTATGGTGGTTTGATGACAACTATGATTCTATTGTGGGTATTCATGTGTTTGTTTGTTGGCTATTATTTAGCATATATATAATATGTTCAAGGGCATAGAATGGAAGAAAAATACATTGAAGACTACTTTTATGTTTCATAGAACTATTTTTTTCATTTTCTTCCACATGTGGAAAAATTAATGTTGACCTAAGACATGGAATATTGGGAAGGAATCAAGTTGGTGTTTGTAGATTATATGGTGGATTTTTTGGCATTAGTATAAGTTTTGTGTGTGAAATGAATTCTCAAGATCCGAATGCATTATGTAAATAGAGAAAGATTTTTGAGTTAAGGCATCAAGTTGAGAAAGAGTTAGTTTTTAAGAATATTCTATAGGGTACTCCACTGAACAAGGTTGTAATGGATTGAGATGAAAACAAAGAATTTACATGTCTCAAAAATTAAATAAGAAGCTCCAAAAGTCCCTAGGAGATTCATGTGGGAGAATCAATATGCAAAATGCAAATTGTAAATTGTGTTCAACTCTGCCAATCTCATCAGTCAAAGCTAATGGAGAAAATTCAACTCAAGAGGAACTTCAAGGAGATTTGGAAGAGGATTGAAATTTTTCTCCTATGTAAATTGCATATTAAAATTGGATCTCCCAAACTTGCTAGTCAATGTTAGTTAGCATGAGTTCATAGTTGAAAAGGAAACATTCAAGGCCAATTGTAATTTTTCAAAATTACAAATTGTAGTTGGATTTACCATTTCCCTAAGGTTCCTAGTGTAAATGGGAACTTTCAAGGCCATTTGTAAATTTGAAAATTTTAAAATTATAAATTGTAGTTGGAGTTCCCATTTCCCTAATGGAATTTTTTAAGGGAACTGTAATTATGTAATTTCCAATTTTTCAATTTGCAAATTGTGGTTAGAGTTCCCATTTCCCTAAGAGAACTTTTTATGGATTTAGGAACTCCAACTGTAATTTACAATTTTGTAGTTTTATAAATTACAAATTGTAGTTGGAATTCCAATTTCCCTAAGGGAACTTTTTAGGGCAACTACAACTATGAATTATAATTCTATAATTTGTAAATTTCAAAAGTACTACTGAGTTTGAGATTAACCCAATAGAAAAAATTTTGAAAATTTACAAATGGGACCTAGATTTCCCAAAAACAAAGGAAACTTACAAATTTGCAAAAGGGACCAGAATTTCTCCAAAAGGCTAAAAATTGATTATTAATGTATTTATGCATTCGATAATGTGGAAGTAGCTTAAAAAGGAAAAAGTGAAAAAATTAAATATGAAAAATGTAAGCTAGATCCAAAAATCAAAAAGGTAAAAATAACTTATGTTTTTCATATTCTCATATTTTTCTTGTTCAAAAACCTCCATCAGAGAAATATTGTAGGTCTATAGGTTCAAGGTGGGCCATCCCAAAGAAGATTTTTCAAATGGCCATGTAGTTAGTGTGTTGAAGGGCAGTTGGCAAAAATATTCCATATTTGAAAATGATTGGTCAAAGGCATCTCCAAGTAGTTGCACAAGAAGACAAAGGGTTTGTTTGGATCTAAAGGAAAATATTCTCCTTCCTAATCATGTTAAATGTATTTCTAGCTAATAAATCAAATGATTTTCTCCAAATCTTCATCATTATTTGTAGAGGTAGTTACAACAATGATTTTTATTGTAAAATAATGACGATTCTAAGCATGGAAAGAAGCATGTTTTATGAAGGAGCATCTTCGCAAAAATTTGAGTTTTTCTTACAGTTTTACAATGTTGCAGATTACAACCCACATTCTTATATTACAAATAAGTGGTGAAAAATATATAAACAGAGGGCTTCTTCTTTATTCTAAGGTGGTTGTTTGTCTTTATTTTTATTTATAAGTCTAGGATCTTTAAAATTTTAGGATCCATTATTATGTGCATATATTATCTCCCTTGCTAAGGTGGTTGTAGTTATACATCGATTAACAAGCTCTGAAAGCATGTTTCTATGTCTTCACTTTCTAATATGGAGTCAAATCACCATGGTTATTCCCATTAAAGCATTTTAAAACACTAATGTATGTAAGATTTTATTTTAAGATAATGAAAAATATATATGGTTCTTATGTTTTCTTGTTGATGAAATATAATGATGCATTTCGTAATTTTAACAGATTGGATATATTGTCTTATGCTCATTACTAGTTGCCATTTTAGGCTTAGATCTAGGTTATAAAACACTTTCTAAATAGTGATTTAAAAATATGTTATTGAATACCTCTTAAAGGCACCCTATGTTTATGGATTTGATAGGTAAAATTATTTGAAATTTGAGTTGCAATGTAATCTCTAGGGTTTTAGGAATAATTTGGGTGTTTGCATTATATTAGCACCAATAAATGCAAATCTCTCTTGGTAGTTCCCATAGCTTACATTTATATTTTTCTACATCTTTGCAATAAGTGTTATCATAACTATTGAAAGAATCCCTGTTATTTGAAAACCACCAACACACCACTCTTTATAACTATCTAGCTTATCCTACATGTCCTACCCTACAAATAATACACCTTGATAAATATTTTAAGTTTTATTTGTCTATAAATGCATAAATGTTTCATATATAACATGCGTCTATATTTTGTTATTTAGAGACTAGCATTATAGTCTTCCATTTGATCCCTTCATGTTGAACATTCTTTAGAATGAAGGTTTCAAGGACTTTCCCATCTATTTTAGTATCTTGTATGTGACCTAGTGCATTAGTTCATTTCTTGTGATAACCATTCCTAGGTGGAGTGAACAAATTTGGTTGTGCCCTGGTCATATTTGTGTTACCTTGTAACAAAAATCCCCATAGAGATGGACTTGTAAATTCACTCCATGGGATCAAGCTACCTAGTAGGTCCTCTCACCTTGGTTTAGGTAGAGATAAAAGTAGGAAGGAGCTAACCATACCCTCTGTCGATACCTTCTAGTCATTATCTATGTCTGGTCCATCCATTTGCTAAGACCTTCCCTAACTATAATGACACATCAATGGGTTTATCATCCATGATTGACATTTTTATCAAGTGTGCAAGGCCAAGCAAAAGAAGTATACATCTGGCAACCAATACGGTTCAATATCTAAATAGTTTCTTATTTATTTATATGAATTATTTAATGTATATCGGCCATTGTGCTATTTATTTTGATGGTATCTTTATAAAATGACATAGAGGTGATTTTTTAATCTATTGGCACCTCCTAAAATATTTCACCAATAATCTCCTATTGGTTTGTTACTTGATATTGATTTGGATTACCCACTACTTCCTTAAGGAGAATTTTTATAGGGAAAGTTTTATCTAGATGTTCATAAGTATTATTTTTATTTTTATTTTTCGACATCACCTTAATGAGGTTTTCACTATGGTACATAGTTTTTTGACTTTGTCAATTATTTGTATTTTTATTTTTTATTATCTCAAAGATGATTTCATGCTCTTAAGAGTAGATATGAATTTATATCCCTATGAATTCTAACACTAGCATATCACTATTCAAGGACTCTAATAGTGTCTAATTATATCATTGCCAATCGATACATATAGGAGATTAATTGTTAAGGTGATGGAACAAATTAAATATGCAAAACATATTAGGGATATCAATGAAAATATTCATGATGTAAATGAAAGGATGGAGTGCAACATGATATTTGTAAAGGCTACTGTTAGGACCTATTTCAACACTAATTAAATCCTCTTTGATAATCATTAAAGTTTCAATAAATTTGGGGTAATAAGTTTAAACAAGTATGTAGCTGATGTCATGCAAGTTCTTAATTCGAAAAGAAATATTCATGATAATTCTAATTACAATTTCAATTCTTTAATAATTATATTATGTACTAGGAATATATATAGTTGAGATCAAAAATGACCCTACCAAAATAGGTATCAATAGCGAGAAAGTAGAAAGGACCCAAATAAGGTGGAAAAAAGAAACCACATTTGGTTGTTGTGAGAACTAGTTAGTTTTGATTGGACCAAAAACTAGCCTCGACTAATGAGGAGAGGCCCAAGTCTCAAAAATTGGATGTACGCTCGACACAAGGGGGGCCTAGGTTTTCACAAGGAATTATGAAAATATGTATTACCATGGAACAAGACCCTACTTGTTAAAAATTATTTGGCAACCATCTTGGATGAAATGAGGATGAGGTTCAAGTCTCTCGTAGAAAGTAACAAAGAAGTCCAAAAAGCCACATTTGGCTGGTGTGGAAACCATCCTTAGCATAATGGGAAGCCCACGATTCCCTTAAGAATATCCAAAAAGGCCATAAGACAAAAGATAGCCATAGATGTCATCCAAAATCCAAGCAAAAGGCCTAAGTTAGAGTAGTATCAAGGAAAATCAATCCAGTCAAATAGACATAGTAATAATGTAACATAAAACAATAAAAAGAGTTAATCAAATGGATGAAATACCCTTTTTGACTTGCTTCATCTTTGATTAGATTTTATTGGTCTTTCATATTTTTAAATAGTTCTCAATCTCTTATTCCATGGTTGAAAACTACTATTCCAATTTGGGGATAAATTTTCCATGCTCAGTGTCTAAGGGTTTTGAGATTCCTCCACATCAAAAGGTCCACAAGATTTTTGATAAATTATCTTGGATTCTAGCATGGCTCTAATCTCTTCAAAGGACATATCACTCCTATAATTATCCTTATGGCCAAAGAACTATGTTTTATCAGTTTGATGCAATAGAGAGTCTAATTATCACTAAGAAAGGGAATTGTCATTAGTAAAAATAATGGTAATAATATCCAAGTTTATTTTTAACTCACTAGACTCATCAACTAAATCATATTCCTTGTTATGATTCGAAGAGGGTTTTCCATATTCATTATTTTTTATAACATCCAATTCATCACCCAATCAACCTAAAGAGATAGGGGCCTCAATAATGGTATAAACTTCCTCTGAGAGCATGGATGATTTGGTTCCAGTGGTCATATCCTAAGGACCACTATTAGAAACAATCGATCCAATTAAGGCATTGTCATTTTAAACTTCTTCTTTACTGTCAACATATTTATGTCCAAAAATAAAACATTTTAAAAAGATTTACTCAACCATTTCATACTCAGTTTTCTTCATTCAAACTCCAATTTTGGAATTCAACTTAATGGATGTAGGTAAAATTATTCTAAGGTTGATAATAACACAAGTTCTAGAAAAAATCAACTTGCTTCTTGATTTAGTCACTGAATCTACTATAAGGGAAAAAATCTATTTTACCACTCCCATGATGATAGTTTCCTTCTAATACTCCAAAGGGAGAGATGGAAGTTTGATCCATAGTGGGATAGATATAGAAAATTATTTAAAATTATTAAAACTATAATTCCATTTTTTTAATAAAATAACTGGGTTACCCAATGTCCATATCCCTCTCTCTCTTGAACATGAGACCTTTCTTCTTGATTAACAAAGGAAAGAATAAATCCATTTGTCATTACTAAAATATTAAAACACCCTTTCAAAGATCATGTTCTACTAGCCCAATTTTGAACAACATCAATATTGGGTCAGGAAGGATTGAATTTTGTAATGAGTTTATTCTAGTATTCTACCTATTCTTGGTCAATATCCTCATCTAGAATTTTAAGAACTATTTATTTATCAAGTGTAAAGGGGATAAGCTCCTTAAAGAATAATTTTTCACTAGTTTCATTTCTAAAAACATCTCCTAAGGAAATTTTGGAGCCTTTTGGAATAGGCAACATTCTCCTTCCCCCATCCTCTTCATCTTCCTTTATTTCACCTATAGTGCTCAATATCTCCATCAAATATATGTTTTAATGTTTTTTTTATTAATGGTAAAAGTGGGTTCTGACCCATTACAAAGAAAAACAAACATGGTCACTAGATAGAACAAACAAGCTAGAAAAAAAACCAACAAAAAACTACCACTACAAGAATAACGATAAAACAACAAAAAGGTGGTAACAACCGAAAAAGTTGTGCAAAACAATGGAGGAACTACAACCCATAAAGACTATTTTCCTTCTATAATATAAGGGTCACTTAAAGAGGTGCTTAATCTTTATTTCTTCATTTTTTTACCAACAAATGTCCATTCCCCTTCATCATCAAGATGGATAGGAATGGAAATTTTTGGTACAACTTCTAATTTATCCAAAGGTAACTACACTAAATAATCACTTTTTGAATCCTAACCTAAAATTGGGTGATCTCTATTATCATTCCCCAAGGTGGAAAATATTTAAATACTCTTTCAACTTAATCACTCTCTGAATCATTACTCTCGTTATATTTGAAAATAGTAAAATACTTAGGGAGAGTGTCCTTCCACCAAGATATTTGGGTAGTACATTTAGAAAATTTACACAAAGAAGTAAGTGTTGACTAAATTTAACTTTTAAGTCAAATTAGGGTACCCCTAATAAAAAATGTGGATTTTTAGGTCTATATAGGGTATAACATATTTTCATGAGGAGTATTGTATGTTAATTGATGTCAACTAATGTTATATTATCTTTGATCAATTAGTTTTTGTCCATTTATCATTTTTGGGTCATTTGAGGGGTCAAAAAGGTGAATTTAATGCTTTTTATGGGTTTATTTGGAAATTTTAAGATCCAAATAGATGACTTCATGCCCCATGTATAAATGTCTTAAGTAACTGACAAAACTAAATAGATGGTAGGTTTTTTAGAGAAAAATCTATTTTCGTAAAGAAAAAGGAGAGATTGGCACTTGTATGGCCTAATTTGTGCCACTTGGAAAAGTTTTAAATGTGACTCTTCAGCCTCCCCAAGCTCATTTAGACATTTTTTTTAAATTTTAAAGTACCATTTTTGGCCCACAACCAATCTATCCTTTACTTTCCCTTATAGGTATGCAAAACTGACTTGCAGGTTTGTTCTTGGTATGGATAGTAGAAAGGGTTTATGGTAGTATGATTTTGGGAGGTTTTTTTAAACTTAGATACCTTAATTTTCATATTAATAAGTTTCAGAATGACAAATTGTGTTTTATTAACCATTCATTTGATGTCAACTGTGCAAATCTACCTATCAATCTATTCACCATTAAGGTTTTGCCTTGGTTTGTAGAAGTATATAGAATATAGTTGATAAGATTGATTCCAGATCATGTTGACTTATCCAATTCCACCTACAATTGGTTTCATGTTTTATAAGTTTTGATATGATAATCATCTCAATTTGTAGGAAGCTATAATTTTTTAAGTTATAGGTAGTTTTCTCCATTTTTAAGAGTTTTAGTGATTTGTTATTGGATTCATAGGGTTCTGATATATTAATATACATGTCTTAAAGGTTTATTTGACTCCCCTTTTAATCTTTTATCCAAGTCTCCTTGATTCTCATGGTTGAAAACCCATGCCTCCACCATCCCAGACTAGTCATCCAACCCTCCACCTACTCTACTCACATGTGCAATTGATATTCACATTAAAGGAGAAGTGTTAGAACTTATTTCATGTTTTTATTTGGTTTAAATTATGAATTTGAAGGTTTGACAGTGAGTTTGGTTTCATCTTTAAACCACTCATCTACCCATGTTGCTTCATTCTACATTTACTACCTACATACAGTCCATATGCACTTAAAAGAGCCTTTGATGAAATCATGTTGATATGGTGAAGGCTTGATATGGTTTTAAATATCTTAATAATTATAAAAGTGGATTTAAATTCTTAGTGAAGACATAAAAGTGTCTAGAAACGTGCACACAGTGTACACTATCCTTCCTTGTACTCACTGTGTTTGTGAAATGATCACCTATAGGTGGTGTCAACAATAAGCTGAAGTGTCATATGGGAAGATAAATTAATGGTGAAAACTTATTGGAATTTCCAACATGTTATGTGGAGAAGGAAATATCTTTTAAAGAGGTGGAGTGGCAAATGAAAGGACATATTGCTCTCAAACAAAAGAGGACTGTATTCAAGGATCTAGTCTCTAAAAGAGCAAAATAGAGGACCTAAGAATTTTGTGGAAGCTGTACAATAGGGTTACAAGTGATTTTTGATGAATCTCGTGACCTTGTTTTTTAAACACTAGCAATTAAAATAGCATGGAAAATTTTAATAGGTAGAGGATTAGAAGAGGATAACAAATCGAGGAGACCAAAATCACATTTTATGCACTAAAATCAATCAGTAAAACCTATGGAAATGTGCCCCAAAAGAGACCTTTCAACCCAATGTCATGCCTTCATGTTTAAATGGATTTGATGTTGGAAAACAAGAATGACAAGGTGAATAAGGAACCATTAGAGGAGGTTCATTTTAAATGATTAAGTTTCTTGATATCTACAAGTACCCCTTCCAAGGCAAAAGACACCTACAATAATTACTAGTTGACTGAGGCAAACTATGAACAAGGTAAAGGTTCAAAAGGATGGCCTTATATTAGGCAAGGTAAAACCATGTGACTCCAAGTATGTGTTAAGTGAATCTAAATAATTATCAATGATCTCTTGAAAAAATTTCAAATATTGAATCATGAAAAGTAAACCTATAGGAGTACACTAGATAGAGTATATAGTTATTCACCTATGACTGGTATTAGTGAGATTTTCAACCTCCAAGTGGTGGTATAGATAAGTTAATTAAATTAATAAGTTTACATAATTCTTAAGGATATTATAAGGTTTTTTTACGACTCATGACCTCTATCAAACACCACTACAGATATCCCTTGTCTAAAATATGCACCTACAACCACTTTAAGTGACTGTGAGAAATAATGAATAGGTTTGGGATTCAAAACGATGACTTAAGCCTAAATACACATTATTTAAGTCCATGATGACATATATATACCATTATAAATACATTAAAATATTATATATATCTATTAAGGCCCAACCATCACTTACAGCCCGTATATGGAGATATAAGTAGTTTTGGTACTAAAAGAGACTATGTTTGGTGAGGTTTGGCATAGAAAAGATGGAAAAATGACCCCAAAGGAAAATATAGTAGTTTTAAAACATTATTTAAATCTTTATTCATTACAAAACAACCTATAGGGGTCCATTTATAGGCAAAACATAGTCATAGTCAACTGTGATTGAGCATGTAGAGATTAAAGAGAGTATGAGTGATCCATGATAGGTCAAAATAGGGAAAATGTACTATAACATACATATAATGATGATTAAAACTTATATAGTCTATTGGAATATAAAATCAAGAAAATTTAGGTCCTCCAATGATATAAACATAGTTCAAAGAACAAACCCTCCACACAATGTTGTTTACATAGTCTACCTTGGAAATTTAAGGAGTTAAAAGGTATAATCATGAAATAAAGGACTGATTTTTTTGAAAATCACAATTATAACATATAAACCCATCTCAACTATGTAGATTTTTTTAGAAAATATGGGAATTACCCCTTGTTTTGTCTCGGATAGGGGGTAGTTCCCTTTATGCATAAACAAGAAGTCTGGAGAAAGGAGGTAAAAGGGATGAACTAGGAGTGGGGGAGACATTGAAGAGAGGTTTGAAAAGTGAAAATAAATCCAATAAATCATAGAAAGCTAGGAAAATAGAGAATAAATATAAATAATTATCATGACCTTCAAGGGTACAGTGGGGCCTAGAAGCCAAGTTTAAGTCTACAACCCAAATGAAAGACCAACTTATTTTCCATCCCTAGCAGAATACTCCAATGTATTTTAAAATGTTTTTAAGGTCATGATAGAGGTCTAAAATTTGTTATGAGGAAGGGAAAGACATCAAAGAATAGTTTATGCTTAAAGTGCAGTTAGGCCTAAAGACAAGATTAAGGCAAAGAGGCGCAAATAGGAAGTCATTTTCATTTCCAACATAAAGAAAGATATTAATGAATTGGGACATGTTCATGGGATGGATGAATATGTGTTCAATCTTTTGGAGTTTAATTAAATAATTAAGAATCCATTTTTAGCTTAGAGTACCACTCAAACTTGTACGAAAGAGGAAAAGGAGCTTGATAGGGAAAGATTGTAAGCTTATATCTTTCATGATGCTTTACATGGAGGAAATATAAGTTTATAAAAGATAGAGGGGGTCTTGAAAGAAAATTTGTGAATTTTTTTTGAATATTGGAATTCCAAACTTTATGAACCAACCTTAAGACCAAAACAGGCCTAAGACCTTACTAAAACCTTACAGAGACCAGTTTGAGAAAATGGAGTTGTATAGCTATCCAAATTTCATAGTCTAAGAAAATAAATGATTGGATGTTGTTGAAGACTCAGTCAGGCCATTCCCAATGCCTTTTGATTGTATGAACTTGAATGGATGGGGGTTGAAAAAATGTTTTTCTCACTATTTTGTGTGTTGTGGAGGCTACAAGAGGAGTTAAGAGATGAAAAAAAGTTTGGAGAGAATATTTAAACATTTAATAACTCCTCATAATCATTTCATGATTTGAAACAAATTCAAATTTCTCCAACTAGGTAATTCAACTCAGTCAATCAAATCTGGCATATTAGACAAGATAGTGAAGAAGATGGAAAAATTTAAATGAGATTATTGTAAGGTTTCCTTGATACTTATAGGGATATGGATGGTATTTAAAGGTTTCATTGAATTCCTCCTATAGATTTTAGTGAGAAAATCATGGCATTTTAGATGCCAAATCTGCAAGGTGTATGAAAGGAGTTATTTTTGGATTGTAGATGATGATGTCTCCTTTCTAATTGATTCTAAAAGACCAAGAATGTAACCAATAAATTTATATGCATTCCTGATGTACCTAACCTATATTCCAATCATTATACCTAGTATTGATTAGTTATGGGACATTCAAATAGAGGCAATCATGAAGGCATTTTTCTATGCAAAATGGGGATTTTTATGCCACTTCTCATGAAGTTTATGAATTGAATTGACACTTGTATTTATAGGCCTTGAATGTTTTATCCAATATAATTCTCACGTGCTCAATTAAATCCTTGGATCATCTTGACAAGTGTACTTGTTACTCTGGTATATCTTTCTTCTTCTCTCTCTCATAAGTTATAAAAAAATTAGCCATTTTGGCATTATATTATATGTTCCACTTGAGTATGGTGAAGCACTACTCACTTGTATACCTTTTGATCAATAAAATGACCAAGTGTGACCTCTTACATTATTGTTCATAGTGTGTTTTAATTGAATGTTGAATTTGCTTAGTGAATACTATGGATTCGTTAGCAAGTTATCACATTCTCTCACCTATTTGTAGCATCTTCTTGTAGGGCATGTGATGTGTTCTAGTAAATGTAAAATTTTAAGTTAGTTAGTCTCTTAATTCTTTCCATTTAGGGCCTCTTGTCTATTCCTCCTATATTTTCACATTCATCCATAACCCCACATTATAACATTGATGCAAGAAGACATAAATTGGAGAGTGTATTTATTTTATCCTTTTATCTCAAGTGTAATATGCTTATTGTTGGATGACATCAATATATTTGGTGTATCACCTCCCTTAAGACAGTTTTATTTTAGTTATTTCTCTCCCTTTTCACCCCTAAAGTTAGTAGTAGTTGCAATCCAAAGTGGTACGTCAAGGGAAATAACCTTATCTAAATATTCACCTCATTCTTTAGGATATCCACAAGCCTATAGGTGATTCCATTCTGCCACTTGGATGAGAAGATATTTGAATCTCCTCAAAGATCACAAATCTAAGGGAAAAAATTTCTAGGCATGCCCAATGGGACTCTTGTTCTAAGAGGTTAAGAGATTTTTGGTGTTGTCTCTTAATAATCAGCCTTTGGAGGCATCTATCAACACATCAATGGCAAATTATAAGTTATATCATCTGGTCAATCAACCTATATTTTAATTTTTAAGATGGTTGATGATCATTTCTTATATTATTTCTGCCTAATGAAGTTTCATGGCTGACTTTGGTGTTGAGTACAACTTCACACAAGTTGCTGAGACATTTCAAGCTTATAACATTCCTTATCAATATGATCAAGTTCTTAACCAACCCTATCATGAAGTGTATCATCCCCAATATGGTTATTACCAATATTGGTATGATCATATTCAACCCATACATGATCCTTACTAGTCCTTTAGTTAAACTTCTGAATGTCTTATTCCTAGTCAACCTAGTCATTTCTTAACTCAATCCATTTCCACCTTTAAATAATCTCTTTTAGGATATGAGAAATATATGATATATATTTATAATAAAATGGGATGTGGTCAAAATATTACTAATAATTCCATTCATCAAGTGATAATTGCATTAGAGTTAGTCAAAAGGGAGTGGGCACCTATTGAGAGAGCTAATAAGTAAAGGCTCATAAGTGAGATGATAGATGTGAGTGGTTTAGTTTTTTTCCTTACAAGATAGGCTATAATTTCATGAAAGGTATCCTCAAGAGACCTATCAACCTTCTTTTCTACTTCTATAAAGTTGTTATCAGTCCTACATGGTTCCCACTCATGAACCGAATCAACCTTATCAAGGCCATCCTTTTCCAAATCAAGTGGATGAAAGAGTTGAGAAGATCAATCCCTCATTTTCATCTCACATTATATTCCCACTACCTCTAAAAGAGACATCTAATACTAATATCCTAATTTGGAATCAGATAGTAGAGTCATGGGGAAAGAGAGAGAAGAAAATTATTGACAAAGAATGTGAAATTGAAGATAAGCTTCATCTTATACAAATAGCTCTCACCCTTCCTCTATAAGATAACTATAATCCTGAGATCATAATTTGGATCAAAATAGTAGAGTCATGGGAAAATAAAGAAGATAAAAGCATTGTCAAAGCATGTGAAGTGGAGAAAGGATTTAATCCTTGGCAAGTCCCTCCCACCCTTCCTCAAGAAGCTTCTTGTATTACATGGTAACCATCATGTACACCTCAGCCTCATGATATTTCGTATGAGCTTCAAGAAATATTTTTACAAGAGGATCTAGGCAAGAAAATTGAAGAGTTAATATCAAAGATGAAGTTGCCAGGTCAAAGTGTGATGGAAGGTTTAGACCCACAAGAAGATTCTATAACTAAACACACCCCATTTCACCTCCTTCAAGAGAGTTCCCAAGTTGAGTAAAATGTGAATGAAGTAGATGTCAAGTGGAAGGAAGAAAGTCAAGTGTTATCAGCCGAATATCTACCCTCCCTTCCTTAAGAGATCCTAAAATAATCTCTTACTTCTCATTCTCAGCCTGATTTAAACCCCATGTCCCACCTCCACCAACTAGTTCCTCTTGTCCTCATCCCATCACCATTTTCCTTGATGGACCTATGGTGTGGGAACCTAAATAAAAACAACTAGTTTAACAAAATTCACAACTTTCACATGAAGAGAATATAACTCTATGGTAGCCTCATTGGGCTAGGTCACCACATTTGAAGATGCCTTGTCTTGGAATCATAATGAAGGAAGTTGAAAATATTATAGCCCTTGACAAACAATATTAGATTATGATAGCTGAATTTCAATTTGAAATCCCTCAAGAGGTCTTAACTGATGAAGAAGAGGTGAGTTCTTGTGTTGAATATCCTTGTTTGGTTGATGATAAAGAATACTTTCCTTGTGTTGAAGAGCCTATATTGAGAGAAAAAAATGAAGAAGAGAAAGTCCAATTCATGGTTGATATAGAAGACCTCATGAGTTATTATGAGTAAGAGATTACCATAGGTACTCCCTTTGAAGAATAAAAAGACTATCCACAAGCTCTTATCTACATTTTTGAGGGTATGTGTATTCATGAAGATAACTCTAATGCATCCATTCTTGTGGAGGAATATGTCCATGAGGAAGTTGGACAATAATTGAAGAAATAAATACATGAGGAATATTTCATGCTTCATCATGAGGTTTCAGAAGACCATTCCAGGATTGAGGAGGAAGTGGCTCTAAATAAGGAAGAGGGTAAGGATGATTGGTAGCTACAAATGGAGCTCCTTCAAGAGCTTGAAGAACTCTAACAAGTTGACGGTAAAGTGTATGACAAAGTGAATGAAGAGGTTTTCATGAAAGACAATGATCAAGATTGGATAGAGTTTCCAAAACTCTTTGATCAGTTAGAAGATATTACAACAAAGAGGAAACCCAATCTTGTTGAAATAATTATGGTAGATAAGAAGGTATGCCTTTTTAAATCATCATTTTAAGTTACAATAGAGGATTCACATGACAAAGTTGAAATTTTTTGGATATAATAGGAATACTTCTATATTTCAGACTTGTTTTAAGAGGGTCTACTTGACAGTGTGACAATTGAAGTGCCAAAGAACAAGTCTGATCCACAAGACATCCAATCCAAGGAAAAGCATGCCCTACCAAATCCTTCATGTCATGAAGAGAGAAGATTTTAAAGCTTACCCTTTGATCTAGGAGAAAGGTATGATTATTTTTAGTTTTACATAATAGGTTGTTTCTTAGTTCCCCTAATTTCATAGAGTGCATGTGTGTGTGTGTGTGTGTGTGTTTGCTTTATTTGTTATGTGTGTTTGCTTTCTTTGTTATGTGTGTTTTCTTTATGTGGTTAAGATAGTCATTAGTTCCTTTTATTGATGAAAGGTTTGTATTCAATTTTAAATTTTTTTCTAGTTTTTTTTAGTACTTAGATGACTCCATAAACCTAATGAACTGATAAAGCTGTTGGTCTAGTTAGTATAGCAGGCATAATACCCCTATGAGTCATCAATTTATTGACCAAATTTGAATTTTAGGTCAAATTGGTGAACCCCTAGTAAAAAAACTTATATATTTAGGTCTACAAGTGGTATAGGTTAACTTATGTGAACTAATCTTATATTAGATTTGGTCAATTAGTTTTTATGTCCTTATATCATTTTTGGGTCATTTGAGGGATCAAAAAGATGAATTTAATGCTTTATATGGGTTTATTGGGAAATTTCAAGATAAAAATAGATGATTTCATGCCCAAAGTGTCCAAAAAGGTCTTAATTAATTGATAAAACTGAAATAATGGCATGTTGTTTAGAGAAATGTCAGATTTTTAAGGAAAAAGGAGAATTAGCACTTGTACAACCTCCTTGGGAAGTGTACCACATGGAAAAGGTTTAAATGTGACTCTTAAGCTTCCCCAAGCTCAGTTACATGTTCTTTTTCTTTTTAAGATCCATTTTTGGTCCAAAACCATTCTACCATTTTCTTGCCTTTCTAGACATGTGAAAGTGAGTTGCAGGTTTGTACTTGGTATGGCTAGTAGAAAGAGTTTCAATAAGGATAATTTTTGAGGTTTTTAAAACTCAAATGCCTTAATTTTAATATAAATAAGTATTATAATGATCAATTATGATCTATTAACCATTAGTTTGAAGTCAACTGTGCAAATATACCTATTAGTCTATGCACCCTTTAGGTTTTGCCTTAGTTTGAAGAAGACTGTATAATCTAGTTGTTGAGATTTATTTTAGATCATGTTAAATTACTTCTCAAATTATCCCCACACTTTGTTTCATGCTTATTAATATTTTTATATGATAATCATCTCAATTTGTATGAAGCTACAATTTTATAAGTTATGGGTAGTTTTGACGATTTTCAAGAGTTTTTGTGCTTTATGAATGGATTCAAACAGCTATTCACATAAAAAATTTAAAAGTTTAATTTATCCCTATTTTCACCTTTCATCAAATTATTCTTGATTCTCATGGTTACAAACTCATGCCTCCAATCTGCTAGACCAGTCATCCAACCCTCCACCTGTTTAAATCACATGTGCAAGTGATTTTCATGTTAAAGGAGAAGTTTTAGAACATATTATAGGTATATAATTGGTGTAAATTATTAATTTTAATGTTTTACATTGAGTTTGGTGTGTTCTTTAAACCACTCACCTACCCATGTTGCTCAATTTTGCATTTACTAGCTATATATAGTCCTTATGCACATATTGGAACCTTTTATGACATCATGTTGATAGGGTGAAGGATTGATATGGTATGTGAAGTTTGACAATCTTGAAAGAACATAGTCCACTAAGAATTATAATCTTAAGGATATGGTTAAGAATCTAGCCTCCACTGTCAAAGAGATGTCATACAAGATTTCTAGGGTTGATAAGGGGGTCCCTCACATGTCTACCAGTCAAGAGAAGGATCAAAATCTAAATCAAGCACAAATGGGGCCTATTTTCGATGATCAAGTTAATGCTAGAGGGAAGAGGCTTGAACATGATGAAATTATAGATAGACATCAAAATAGAGGGGCTATGAAATAGGTGTTTGATCTCATAAATGCTAAGGTGAATATATTAGGTTGTGACATTTATGTTCATTGGTGTGAGAAGTTCTTCCTTATACATCCTCCATGTGATACAACTGAACTGATTGATGAAGATGTTGATGAACCTAAGTTTTCATCATCTAGTGATGATATTGTGATATTTAATTGTCAAAGTCCTCAAAATAAGATATATATCTCCATAGAATTGATGAGTGCTATTACTATTGATTAGTTTTGAGTGTGGTATAAAATTTATGTGTCCCAACTTATGAATTTTATTTTGAGGTTAATATGGTACATGTATATGAATTACCTATTTATGATTTTAAATTTTTAAGATCAATGATTATTAAAAAATATGATGTGGAAATTTGGTCAGTTGAGGATAAGTAACTACTAATTAATGCAATAATTGCCTAAGAGAAGGAATACTACTTGAGAAGTAGGAAACTAGTTGATGCTCCTCAAGCCACTACCCCATAAAATCCAAGGGCATGGGATGTAAGTAAGGAATCTAAAAAAATATTATAGTTCTTAATACTTCTAAACTAGTACCCATTTCCCAATTTGCTAAGCCTAGAGGTGCTCTCACTAAAAATAAAATACCTTTGCTATCTAGTATTCGTAAGGGTGTGAATGATGTTAAACAAAATCAACCTTTGAAATATGCTACTATCCATGTAAATCCACCCCAACCTACTCTAATTTACACCTTAAGTGATTACATTCTAGTTGAAGGTGTTTTTACCCTTCCATAAAATACTCTTCTTCCTTAGTATAGTATATGTGATATGGCCAAAGTGTTGAGCCAACTAAAAATCACCATGCCACATGTAAAAATATTAAGAATACCTGAGCATAAGAAGAGGGTATTTGACTACATGGAATTTGGTGAGAAGTTAGCTATAAATGAAAATGATTTACTCCAAACACCCCCAAAAAGTGATGAAGAATTTGAATAGGTTGTTGAACCCACTTTGAAAGTCTATTTGGGGACTGCATTAGTAGAGAGTTAGCTGAATGCAGATCCATTTTATACAACCTTATTGATCAATAGTCTAATTTTCCATAATTTCATGTTTGATTCTAGTGTTTCTTATAACATAATGCCCCTGGGTGTCACTAATGAGCTCAAAGTTTAGATTACATCAATATTTTCGAAGTGTTATTCCATGGACTCACAAAAATTTCTAGTTATTGGGCAAGTCAAGTGGTTGATAGTGCATTTGGGAGTGCATCTAGGTAAGTGTTTGAATAAGGATACTTGTGGACTACCCACCTATGTGGGGGATGCTATTGTCACATAAATAGGATGCTAGTATGAGTGTAAGTGTATAAATAGACCTTTTATACTCCACCATTCTATTAAAGTGTAAGATCGTCAAACTTTATAGAGAGATGAAGATTATACATGTAATTGAATATCCAAAAATTTCTCAAAATTAAGTATTGTGCACATATTTTGGGCTTTAGAACATTATTGGGAATTTTGACACTAATTAGTAGACTCTTGCTCTTGATGTTGAACATAACAATAAAGGTGTAATTTGGAAGGTGTGTTTTGATGAGGCTTTCTCCAATCTTGGAGATGGAGTAGGGGTTGTATTTTATTCCCCCAATGGTAAGTATTTAAAATTTCCTTTTCATCTATCCTTTGATTTCATTAATATTACTACTAGTATGAGGTACTCTTGCTTGGTTTATGTATTGCCCACAAACATGTAATGAAAATCTTGATTACCAAGGGTGATTTCGATCTAGTGGTAAATCAAGTCCACAATGCTTACACCACCAAAAACAAAATGTTGAAACAATATCAAATTGTTGTTTAGGATTTACTTGAATTAGTTAATGCATTTAATCTTTGTTATCATGATAGAAGTTTATCAAAGATGCTAACAGATTTGCAAGGTTTGTTGCTCAATTTGACATTCCAAATATAAGCCCTCATTGTTAGTATCAAGTGAAGGTACTTGTTAGGCCTTCAATCCTAGATAATGTTCATCATTGGTAGTTTTTTGATGATGATGACTAGATTAAGAGGTTTTTGTTTGGGAAGGACATTATCTAGATGAAGACAAACATGTTCCCTAGAGGATTGGTGATTTTAGAATTATATTTTGATGGAGCATATAGAATCACAACTTAAGACACATTAATATAAAAGGATGTGATTGAGTGTGATTTGGGTTCTCATGACAATCCAAGGAAGGTTTGGATGGGTACTCACCTAAGTGTAGATGAGAAATAGGATTACATGCAATAAATAAGAAAGTACTAGGATTGTTTATGATGGTATTATTATGAGTTAAAATCATACAAGGAAGACTTTTTCCAACATGTCATCCCATTGCAGCCTGATTGCAAGACTTTAAAGTAGAAACATATATCTATTAACCCAATCTTGGCCACTAAGAAGTCGGATGAATTTTAGAAGATAAGGGATGGTGGTATAATTCATCCCATTGGGTATTCATCATGGGTTGAAACTTTAGTCCCTGTGAGAAAGAAAAACGGTGACATCCGCTTGTGTGTGGGTTTCTAAAATTTTAAAAAAGATTCTTTAAAAGATAAGTATCCCCTGCCCAATATGAAAAACCTTTTGCAAAGTTTTATAGGATCAGATATGTTGTCCACTTTATATGGATCCTTGGCATATAACCAGGTTATGGTTAAGGAATCTAAGAGACCCAAGACTACATTTACAATGCCTTAGGGTACATATGTATACATGAGGATGCCTTTCAGGTTAATGAATAATGGTGCAACATTTCAATGAGCTAAGGATGTTGCTTCTGAAGGGATGATTAACAATTTTATAGTTATGTATCAAGATGATATTATTGTGTACTTGAAGACTAGATTGGAATATTTGGATCATCTAGAAAAAGTGTTGATTAGATGTAGGGAGTTTCGCATGTTGCTTAATCCAAAGAAATGTCACTTCAGAGCATAATAGGCCAAGTTGTTGGGAGATTCAGTGTCCAAGGATGGTATCATGATTGACCCTGATATGGTAGAATCCATTGATAAATTACCCATCCCACAGTCCAAGAAGGGAATTCAATCCTTCTTTGGACAAATTAATTTCATAAGGAGGTTTGTGTTTAACTTTGTAGACATTACTTTGCCTATAACTTATATGTTGAAGAAGGACCAAACCATCAAGTGGGAAGAGAAGGCCATGTAGTAATTCAATGACATAAAGGGAGATTTAAAGTCTACTCCTATTTTGGCTATCCTTTATTACTCTAAGACATTTTAGATATTATCTTTTACATCATACAATATTATTATTATTATTATTATTATTATTATTATTATTATTATTATTATTATTATTATTGTCCTTTTTCAAAAGAATGAAGATGATCATGAGTATCCCATAGCTTTCTTTAGAAAAGCTATGGAAGGTGCTAAATTGAATTATGTCATTATGGAAAAACAAGATTTCACTCTTTTAAAGGACATTAAAATGTTCAAGCCTTATATTATCAATTCAAAAATTATTGCTTACGTCTTACATACCATGGTGAAGGACATTTTAACTCACACTAAAGTATCTAGCAAGAGATGCAAGTGGGTCAACAAGTTACAAGAGTATGCCATGAATATTTAGACCACCAAGTTAGTGTGAGGAATGGGTATAGACAAGCTCATGACTAAGACCAATTTACAAGCCATTGAGGTAAACACTGCTATTTTCAATATTAATGATTCCACAAGTCAATTAAATATGTCTCCATGTTATAAAGACATTATCTATTACTTGTAGAATATAAATTATCCCCCTAAATTAGATAGGAATCAAAGGAGGACTTTTAATCTTATTTATGAAAAATACCTCTTAACTACAAATGGACTTGAATGGAAGGATTTGGATAGGGTTCTCCTAAGATGCATGCTAGAAGAACACATTATTGACTTGATTGAAGGCTTCCATAGTACAGTATGTGATGGTCATTTTTCATATAAAGTTACAACCCATAAAATTATGCTAGATGGTTAATGGTGGCCATCACTATTCAAATATGTTTCACAAAAACTTAAAAACTGTGAAAAATGCCAGTGCTTTGCTATAAGATGAAAGCTTTGAGTTCACTTCCTTTACATCTTATGATAATTGAAGACCCATTTAAACAATGGGGAATGGATTTCATTAGAGATATTGTTGATTCTTAAAGCATTAGACATAGATGGATACTAGTTGTAACTAACTATTCCACAAAATGGGTTGATGTGGTCCCTATAAAGAAGGCTATATACAAGATGCTTATGGATTTTTTACTAAATTGGATTATTTGTAGGTTTGGTGTTCCTATAAAAATTACTAATGATAATTCCCTAAGATTCAAAGCAAACCCTTTAGTGGCATTGTGAAAAGAGTATGGGATTGAATTGACCTATGCTTCCAATTATAACCCTCATAGAAATGGGCAAGCAAAATCCATTAACAAGAACTTACTAAAAATCATTAGATGAATATTAGAATTAAATAAGAAGTGGGGTGAATAGCTGAAGTTTACTTTGTGGGATCGTAGGATCATGCCTAAGAGAGCTACAGGCAAAAGTCTTTTTGAGCTTGTCTATGGAGCTCAAGAAGTTTTTCCTATGAATCTCCAATTACCAGCCTATCAGTTCATGCAATAATTAGAAGATGATGAGCAAATCAACCATTATGAAAGTAGGATGAAATAAATTATTGAGCTTGATGAAGTTTGAATACAAGTTCATGAAAGACACCTCAAGTTCAAAGAAAATATGAAGAAGATATTTATTAGGAAGGTCACTCTAAGAACCTTCCAAGTAGGGGATCTGGTTCTACTTTGGGATAATATGTATGAAGAGATAGGAAAATGTGGAAAATTTGATGCCTTATGTATGGGTCTCTATTCCATTGACAATTTGATTAGGGAACACACTTTCTTCCTAAGAGACCTAGATGGTGAAATATTAGAGCTTCTAGTCAATGAAAACATCTGAAACACTTCCTTAATTGAGTTTACAAATGTGTAAATAATTATATTATGTATAGTTTTGTTGCTCTGTTATTTTATCACTCCTTTTCTTTGGGCCTTGCTTGTACATTTTCCTTTCATATTTTTTGTCGTGTATTCATTTTCAAAACCTCCTAATCTATTTATTTTAGTCTACCATTATTTTTTTGAACCTTCATGGGTGGGTGTTTGATAATACTTTTTTCAAATTTTTAACTTCATGACTAAATGGATCGGCACCTGGTCATATGATCTATGGTTTTTTAAACACATATAGGGGATGTAAATCCCTAGGTGAGAGCCAATGTTGGTGATGAAAATTTCATTGAAGCAATTGAACCCTTTTTGAGTTTCAAATGTATAATTTGTAAAGCTAAGTTGAATTCATGTCTAATCATCTTAAAACCCTTGTTCTAATTAACCTAGCATAGGCCCTTTAATTTAAACTCTAATTTGGTAGGAATAATTTATGTGGGAATGCTACAAATATGCCATCGACTTAGTTTAATTTTATACTAAGGTTTGGTCATGTTTATTAACTTGACCAAACCTTAGTGTAAAATTCATATTTGGTTCCTTTTATATTCCATGGCACTTGGTCCCTTTTATCTATTTTCACAGTCTAGCTAATGTGTGACCACTTTGTTATAAACATAGCTCAAAGTCCTATCCTTATTGTTATATCATATACAATAGAATGTTAGGCTAAGAATTTATATTAATTTATTTATTCCCTAATCTATAACTTAATTATTTTCATTAATTAACTTTGAGCCAATCACAACTAACCTATTTGATCACAAAGGAATAGTGCATGTTGAATCAAGGAAAGATGAACTGATGAAGCATGATCAAAGATGAAAAGTCTAAAGGACTAAGGAAAAGTACATAAATGATAAGCGTCAAGATTGAGGTGCATGGTTAAAATATCAAACATGTTCCTATTAATTGAAAATACATACAAAAGCATACAGATCTTGATCGATGGTAAGAAATAGGTCAAGACTTCAACAAAACCATGGGATGAGTGAGAAGGTGATAAGTTTAACCATTTTAGAATAAATTCCAAGATATAATAAATATCAAAGAGTTGAAATGTCAAAGGTCCTAAGATCTCTATGAGAGTGACAAGTATCACCATCTCAATAGGTAGTCCAAAGATCTAATGGCATGTGATAGGGTCAACATGTCAATAGAACTGTAGAGAAATCTGAGAATGACAAGTCATACCATCTCAGGTGCTCAGGAAAAAGATGAATGGTTCATAGGCACATATATAAGTCAATAAGTTAAAAATCCTATAATCAATCATGGAGATGAAGCATGTTGTAACCGTGGTAGATGGAACAAAAAATAGCTAATAGTATTCAACCTCCTAGTTCTTGATCTAATGGTGCAAAAAGAAAGTTGACCTTTAAAAGAACTCAAGTCAAATGAAAATTTACCATGTAGTGAAAGGGTACTAGCCTAGTAGAGATGAACTATGTAGAGTGAAGAAAATACCATGAAACTACCAAATGGCATGATCTCATATGTTGGGTATATATATCAACCAATAACATTTAATTGGTTGGAACTAGATCAATGGTATAAGGTAAAGGTGGACTTTTCAAAAGACCCATAATGAATAGATACATGTCAAGTTCTTAATTTTTATGAGTGATAAAAAAATAGATGGTTTTCAATCGATCATACATCTAATGGATCGATTACATAAATGAGAGAATAATTTTTAAAGGGTTTGGGTCAAATACAGTAGTGATGTGAGTCACAACCATGATGAATTAGATATAGACCCATTGTTAGAATTCAATCCTAGGTTTAAAGGATCAATAGAGTGTATTTAATCTGATCAGATGAGATCAATGGTGTGAGATGACTATGGACATTTCAATAGAGCTCAAATAGAATGTATAAATGACATGTGTCCAAATTGGACTGAAGTAAGTAGCTTAGTCACTTTTAGGCCCCATAAATGCCTACTTGGATCTGATGTGGCATGCCACATGTCAATATGTGGTAATATTTATCTTAAGAGTTAAAATTGATGGATATTTCATAGACAAACAATAATTCAAATAACAAAAAAAGGTCTATGGGACATTTTAAAGTATATTTTTGGATATAGATTATTTTTTATCTCTACCACAGCTGGGGCATCTCAATGTCATCATTGTAAGAGCAAGTTGTTCCATGGTATGCATAAGAGGAAAGGCAATTGTCCATGAGGTTATAGATATGAAAGTAAAGTTTCAAGTTAATATCTAGATAGTTACACATGAGGATAATGTTTATTTAACATCCACCCCAAAATTTCACCTTCTGGATCATGTAAAAAGGCATTTTTAGTCAATAAATCAAAGGATTTATTACAAATTTAATACCAAAAAAATAGGCCAACCCATTAGAGGCCATAACTTTTGACTCGTAACTTTGTTTGAGATATTAAAAACACCAAAATGACCATATAAAAAATATAAATTCAGCCCTAAGCCATTTTATCTGCTTGGATTTGATTTATATATTTTTTGAAGGCCAAACATGATCATCTGAAGGTCTGAAATTAACTTTTAAAGTTTTTTTTTTAAATTTTCTATTTTTCAAAATTGTATAAATTTAGAAATGAAATTCAACCTCAGTTAAATTTCATCCCATAGGCTAATTTTAGCATTTAGGATATTTCAATAAAATTTTAGGGCTGTTCGTGCTTTTATGCATAACATACCAAAAATGGTAGTTTTTTTCTAGATTTTAGTTTTTCTAAAAATAAGAATTTTTTTTTAGATTTTAGTTTTTTTTTGCTTGTAAACTAAAAGTGTTAAGTTAAGGATTATTTAATCATGGTTTAGATTTATAATTATCATCAAGTTATTCAATACAAATTATTGTTATGAAATTTGGCCTGTTAGTAATTTTAATTTGTCTTGTTAGTTTTTGGTTTAATTATCTAGGATGAGAGAAAGTTTGAATATTGGAGGAGTAAAGAATGGTGAGAGGATGAGGAAGTATTGCACAGGTAAAATGAACTATACAAGAGCTACAGATGGAAGTTCAATAATTAACAGAGGTTATCAACAATCAATAGAGAAGACAAGATCATGATGGGGAAGATGATAAATAAATTTAGCAAGAAGATAAACAACAAGAAAAACCACCATCAATGGAAGAGAGGATGGTTCAAGATTAAAAGGAAGGAATCAAGGAATCAAGGTTGATGTTATAGATTATGGAGGTAGTTTAAAAGTAGAGGACTTAATAGATTGGATAAATAACATGGAAAAGTTCTTTGAGTGGAAGACTATGAGAGAAGACAAGAAGGTAAAGTTTGCATACATGAAATTAAAAGGTCATGCAATGATTTGCTGGGATCACCTATAGAAAGAGAGATAGAGAAAAGGTAAAGAGAAGATTAATTCATGTAAAAATATGGAGAAGAAGCTGAGAGAGAAATTTATTCTTATGGATTATGCACAAACCATATATAGAAGATTTCATAATTTGAGGTGAAAAGATAATAGTATACAAGAGTATACAGATGAATTTTATCAAATTTATATACGAGTGAAGCATGATGAAAAAGAAGAGCAGATGGTTGTAAGGTATGTAAATGGTTTGAACATTTTACTTCAAGATGAAATAAGCATGTATGGAATACTTAACATGGAGGAGTCTTATCAATTATCTTTGAAGGTAAAAGAAAAGAAAAATAGATAGAATTTTAGAAGAACATCTCCTAGTCCAAAAAGAGGGAGACCCCATTCAATAATGGGATGAGGTGGGTTTAATACCAATACAAGTGGCCTTAATGCCAATAAAGGTGAATCATCACATGGTGCAGAAAGGCAAGATGATAATAGGCAAGGGTTTCAATAACAACAAAGAGGAAGAGGATTTCCAAGAGGACAAAGTTATGGTGGTGCTAGAGGATGGTTTCTAAATCAAACTAGATTCTATATCTATTATAGATGTGAAGAATAAGGGCACAGAGCATTTGAGAGTCTACACTATCACAACCAATAAAGGAAGCAAGAAGATCACCCAGGATCAAATCTAGTTGAACTAGAAATAGAAGAGCTAAATACTAAAGTTACACCAATAGATTTTGAAGATAACCTTATGATGAGAAGAATCATGATTTCTCCAATAAAATATCAAGTGTATAATAATGAAGGTAGTGATTCATGATTACAATCAAATATTTTTCAAACAAGATGTACTTTAGGTGGAAAGGTATGCAAAGTATTTATAGATGGTGGTAGTTTTGAAAATATGGTTTCTAAAGAAATGATAGAGAAACTAAATCTGCAATGTGAAAAGAATCCTAATCCTTATCAAATTTCATGGTTTAAGAAAGGGAATGAGGTTGCAGTAGATAAAAGGTGCTTAATCAAGTTTTTTATAAGAAAAGGTTATAATGATGAAATATGGTGTGATGTTATTCTAATGGATGTATGTCATGTGTTATTAGGAAGACCATGGCAATTTGACAGGAAAGGAATTCATGATGGAGCAAAATTCACATACACTTTTTGAAAAGGTGGTACAAAAATATTATTGTTACCTCCTAAGGATGAAGAAAAGATAGAAAGCATGCTCTCTACTAAAGAATTTATCCAAGATATGAAGGTAGCAGGTTGTTGTTATGAATTAATAGCAAAGAAAGAAGAAACAAAAATGGTTCTAATACCAATAGAAGTAGTAAGATCATTGAAAGAATATGTAGGTGTTATGCCTAATGAGTTACCAGATGGTTTAAAACCAAAAAGAGATATTCATCATCACATTGATTTGATTCTAGGATCATCTCTACCCAATCAATTAGCTTATAGGATGAGTCCAATAGAACATGCAAAATTAAATAAATAGATTATTAAATTGCTAAGAAAGAAAGTGATAAGGGAGAGTATGAGTCCATGTGCAACACCAAAATTGCTAACTCCAAAGAAATATGGAGGAAGGAGAATGTGTGTGGATAGTAGATAAATTAACAAAATTACAATAAAGTATAGGTCTCCTATACCTCGTTTAGATGATATGATAGATGTGTTTGCAGGAGCAAAATATTTTACCAAGATTGATCTAAGGAGTGGCTATTATTAGATTCAAATTCATTAAGGAGATTAGTGGAAAATTACATTCAAGACTAGGGATGGATTATGAGTTGATGGTGATGCCATTCGTATTATCTAATGCACCTAGCACATTTATGAGGATGATGAATACAATACTACAAGAATATATTGGTAAGCTTGTGGCTATTTATTTTGATGATATTTTGATATTCAATAAGACTAAATAAGAACACTTACATCATTTGAGAATGGTAATTGATTTTTTAAGAAAGGAGTTGTATGTAAATTTTAAAAAGTGCAGGTTTATTCAAAATAGTTTTCTATTTTTGGGAATTGTAATTTTAGAAGTTGGTGTGAAAATGGACAAAAAAAATATAAAGGCAATTATTGAGTGATGTATTCCAAAAAACATTATAGAGGTGATAATTTTCCAAGGGTTAGAAATTTTTTACCGAAAATCTATTAAATTTTTTATTACTATTGTGGCACTAATAATATATTGCTTGAGAGGGAAGGAGTTTTCATGGACTAGAGAAGCCACATAATGTTTTGAAATTTTGAAGAAGAATATTATAGAAAGGCCAATTTTAGCATTACCAAATTTTACCAATGTGTTTGAGGTTTATTGTGATTCTTCATTTGTGGGAATTGGTGTTATGTTGGGTCGAGAAGGAAAGCGAATAACATATTTTAGTGAGAAACTAAATGAGGTAAGAGAAAATTATTCTACTTATGATGTTGAACTTTATGCAATTGTACAAGCATTAAGACATTGGAGGCATTACTTAGTGCCTAATGAGTTTATACTATTTACAGATCATGAGGTTTTAAAGTATGTGAATATACAAAAGAAGTTGAATAGTAGACATGCAAAGTGAGTTTATTTCTTGTAGGGGTATACTTTTGTGTTGAAGCATAAATCAAGAAAATAGAATTAGGTAGCTGATGAATTGAGTATAAGGGAAACATTATTAAATAATATGGTGAGTGAAGTATTTGGATTTGAAGCTATTAAAGAATTATATGCCACTGATCCATATTTTAGTAAAGTCATTGAGAGGTGCAAGAATCTATTAATAGGTGGGATAGATGATATTCATGATGAGTATCTTATTAAAGAAGGTTATATCTTCAAAGGGAAACAATTATGCATTCCAATTGGGTCTCTACGAGATAATATAATAAGAAAATTACATAGTTGTGGTTTGGTTAGACATTTTGGTAAGATGAAGACAATAGCTTTGGTGGAGGAAAAGTATTTCTGGCAAAATATGAAGAGAGATGTGAAAAGTTATGTTTTAAGGTGTATAACATGTTAGGTGGCTAAAGGACATGTACAAAATACTAGACTTTACATGCCATTACCAGTTCCAAGAGGGCCATAGATATATTTGAGTATAGATTTTGTGTTGGGATTGCCAAACACATAGAGAGGTAATGATTCAAGTTTTGTTGTTGTAGATAGATTTTCTAAAATGGTTCATTTCATTGCATGTAAGAAAACCAATGATGCCACTAGAGTTGAAAAATTGTTTTTTAAAGATATTGTGAGATTGCATGGTGTTCCAAAAAATATTAATTTAGATAGGGACATAAAATTTCTACGTCATTTTTGGAGGACTTTGTGGAAGAAGATGGATACTAAGCTACAATTCACTAGTGCATATCACCCACAAATAGATAGATAAATAGAGGTTGTGAATAGGAGCTTGGGAAATTTATTGAGATGCATAGTGGGAGAGAAACCAAAGCAATGAGACTTGGCTTTACCACAAGCTATGTTTGTATATAATAGTTTAGTGAATAGATCAATATGAAATACATATTTTCAAAAAATGTATGGAAAAAATCCTATGGGTATTCTATATTTGATACAATTTTTAGTTGCAAAATGAATTAGTGATGGTGTAGAAGCATTTTTAGATCATATGCAACAGTTGCAAAGAGTAAGAATAAAGTTGAAAGAAAGTAATGATAAATATAAAGTAGTAGCAAATGTTAGAATAAGATCCAAGGTAATTGAATAAGT
>JARHVA010005711.1:752500-760000 GCA_037957365.1 Torreya grandis
ATTAACATCTTTATTTTCTAAGTTGTCCTAACCAAGTAGAGTTCTATATTTATGCCCATATAGAGGTTCAAATGACACTACAAACCACTTATCCCTTGGAACATCATGAGGGTACAATAGCGCTCTTGAATGGAAATTTTTAGCTTTAACTCAATGGCATTCTAAGCATTTCATTATAAAATTCATGACATCGTGCTCAATTCCAAGCCAAAAATAGGGCCTTCTCAACTTATGCATCATTTTTAGAACCCATGGATGAGAATAATAAGGTGTTGTATGCACTTTCTTAAGTAAAAGATTTATCAAATAACTCAAACTGGGTACATAAATTCTAAATTTATGCCTTATAAGTTAATTTATTGCAACATAAAATTCATTAAATCTATTTTCTATAGACTTGTCAACCAAACCTAATCTTACATCATGTTAGAATAAATTAGTAATTTGTTGTTCTAAAACATCAATTTTAAAATTCCTTTGTAACACCAACAAGGAAACAAGGTACATGTGTCTACTGAGTACATTATCCAAAAGATTATCCTTGCCTTTGACATATGATATAACCATGTCAAAATTACTTGAAATTTTATCCACCTAAGTTATCATTCATTAAATATTCTTGAAAATATAAATACTTAAGACTATTGTGATCAAATTTCACTTTGAAAGGCTTTCCCATCAGGTAATGTTTCCATTGTTTGAGTGCATGAACAATGGAAACAAGCTCCATGGCATGCATAGGATAGTTCTTTTCATGATCCTTCAATTTTTTGACTTATAAACCACAACATTTCCATCTTGGGTTAAGATTCCTCCATAGCTTTCTTTAGAAGCATCAACCCAAAATTCAAAGATACCATTTGGGTTCACTATGATAAGAATGGGTGTTGTTGTAAGTAGCACTTTTAGCTTATTAAATTCCTCTTCACATTGAGGGTTCCACATAACTTTCTTGCCTTTACACTACAAAAAGGTAATTGGATAGGCCACACTAGAAATGTTTTCAACAAAATATTGGTAATAACCAGCGAAATCCATGAAGATGCATACTTCATGCACATTGCTAGGATTAGGCTAATCTTGAATAGCTTTAATTTTTTTGGGATCAATAATGATGCCCTCTTTAGAAATAATATGTCCCAAATAATTAATTTCATATTCATAGAATTTACATTTGGAGAGTTTCTCATATAGCTTATATTGTATTAGTATTTGTAAGACTAAATGAAGGTGCTGATCATTCTCATCCTCATTTTTTTGAATAAATGAGAATGTCATCAATAAAAACCAACATAAACTTATCCAAAATGTCTCTAAATACACTACTCATAAGATTCATGAAAGTTTCATGTGCATTACTTAAGATAAAAGGTAGAACCATGAACTCATAGTGTCTATATCGATTTTTAAAATATATTTTATGAATGTCCTCTACATTGTTTCTTAACTAAAGGCAACCTAATATTAAATCAATATTAGAGAAGACTACAACATCCTTCAGTTGGTCAAACAAGTCATCAATCCTAGGTAAAGGATATAGTTTTTTTATTTTAAACTTATTTAAAAAGTGGTAATCAATGTAAATCCTGAATGTACCATCTTTATTCTTCATAAAGGCCACCTGAGCACCCAAAGGGGACACACTTTGCTAGATGCTTCTAGTGTCCAAAATTTTTTGTAGCTAAACTTTTAACTCTTATAGATCAGCGACATTCATGCATTAACGTGATTTAGAATCAAGGGAAGATTTGGGTATGATATCAATGGAAAAATCAAATTCTCATTTAGGTGGTAAACCAAGTAGTTTCTTAGGAAATATATCCTCATATTCCATTAAAATAAGAAAATATGTGAACTAACTCATTTTTATTAGGTAATTCTTGTATTTAGACTAAATAAAACTTACAACCCTTCATAATACCCTTTTTTAGTTAAAAGGTTAAAAGTATTTTACATCTTGCAGACCCTTGCATAGTTTATATTTCCATAGTTTAGCCAAGATCATTGGTGTATTTCACTCTTTTTCCCACATAATCAAGTGTATCTTGACATTCATGTAGCCAATTGATACCAAAGATGGGATAATAAGACCCTAAAGGCATGAGAAAAATATTCACCTTGGGCATAAAAATATCAAGATCTAATTCTACTTATTATAAGCACTCAAGAATATGCACCTTTTTTTTGTACCAAACTCAACCTCCCAACCTTCTCTTATCAAGATGAGTTTAAAATTACATTCACTTGCAACAAAAAGAGAAATAAAGTAATCTATTTCACCTAAATGAATCAAGATAGTCAAGGGAAAACCATTAATTATACCTCAAGTTTCAATTAGAGTGGCCTACAAATCAACATTATGGCTATCAATAATAGCATATACCCTATGATTCACTGCTTGGGTTGATTTTAGTTTAAGAGAGTATTTTTTATAATGGTTATCACCACATTTACAATAAACAATAGGTCTAAAAGATGCCATTGAAATAATATTAGCACTCATGGTAGGTCTAGATGGGTTATTTTGATGTTATTCCTTCTTGTAAGAACTAGATTTAGAGGATCCATGGGACTTGAAATTCTTTTTTTGATTTTAAAAATTACTAAATTTTTTACTTCCACCAAAAAATATGTAGTTATGATCTAATAAATGAAGATTCATGTTCATGGGAGGAAGGTTCTTTGCTTTAGACTACTACCTACTTATCTTAAATTCCTATGTTACCTTTTGGCGAGACTTTTCTTTTTCCTCAATAAAGTAAGTTGACTCAATTAATATAGCCAAAGTCTTTGGGTTAGTCATATTGATTTCATGCATTAATATTTCCTTTAGCCCAATTTTTAACTTAGTAATCCTTATTTCATCATCATGTATATAGTTCATATGATGCAACAAATTCAAAAACTTATTTTCATACACAACAATATACTTGTTTTCTTGCTTTAGAATCTAAAAATTGATGATTTTATTCTTCTTATAGTTTGCATTTAGGTATCTTTTATGAAATTGAGTCTCAAAAAATGACTAGGATAGGTTCAAGGGTTGATATCCTTCTATAACACAAAGGTGATTCCACCATATAGTTGTAGGACCAACTAGTTGGTAGGCTATCACCTTGGCTTTCACATTAGATGGCATGTTATGCATGTACACCAACCATGCATGGGATACATCACTAGATTCTTGACTAGAAAAGCTAGGTGGTGGAAGCTTTTTTAGCTCTTTGATGATTTGGTTGATTGTGGTCAAAGGTAGTTCTTGAATTATAGATCCTTAAATCTACTCCATTTATAATCTAGGTACTTCATCTTGGTATATCCATTTAGTATTATTCAATATTTTTTATTGGTTATCAATCTTTCCTTCCAAGGTGTTAAGGGCTATCAAGATTCTATTGAGGATCTCTTCATTATTATTAGTTATATTCCCACTAACTGCTTCAACATTGGGTACCTCAATATTTATGTCAGCATTATTCAATGGTAGATCATCATAGTTATGACCAAGGATGCATCCATGATGGCCCATTATTTTTCCTCTACCTCTGCTCTTAACTGAGTTGACAATAAAAGGGTTCTGATGAATGTTGCCTCTAGTAGATTGTGTTCTAACCATCCTAGGAATTACAAAATTATAAGAAGAAAACCTATTCTCAAAGTTTCCTAAAATAGAAAACTACTCTTTTATCAAATGAAACAACCCCAAAAACATTTTTAATTTCATATCCGAGTATTTTTTGGATGCATTTTAGACCTACTTACCTCTCTAGCTAACACAAGTGATAAAGTTTTAGTGCACTCACATATACACGACTAAAATAAAAGGAGGTAAAATGAGGAAATTAGTTAGAGGTAAATACGTATAAAAGGTGCTATAGATAATTATTTTAATGTATTATATGTTTTATGGTGTTTGGTGTGTATCACTATACACATATATGAATAGGATCAAAGCTCCATGTGTGGCACTCGTACTTCCATATATGACCATTTTTAGGTCCTTAACTCTAGGTAAATACCTTACACTCCTCAGTGGGCTTTAGTTTCACTTGATAATGGTTAAGTTTAAAGATTAACTTAATTAGGAAGGATAACTATAACATCCTAGTTTAAAGTTTGGGTTAACATAAGTATATGTCAAAAGTACAAGTTATCAACCTTATATTCAAACATTAATTAGATAAGTAAACATAGTCAACAAATATAAAATAGTTCAACACATACAAATTTCTAAACATTCATGCAAGGAAATATTATTTTATAAATATAAAATAGATTTGAAACTCAGGGGTCCATAGTGCTACCGATTTAGGTCATAAATCCCTTATGGCCCTTGAGGTCACCATGCTATTTGTTTAAATAATTCATACATCATTTGCCTATTAACATGGATGCCATATTTAGAATAATTATTATTGATATAATTATGATCAACATCATTATCATATAAGAAATCAATTAATGAATTCATATAACCATTAAATGGTCATAGCTAATTCTATATTATGAAAGAAGAGAGGCTAAATCATTATTCCTCTAAGCTGTCTAATCAATTAAACCTTGATTATTTTATTAGCTCAAAATAAGAAGAAATATGTATTCATTTAATAGCTAGACCACTTTAGATAACTAAATGAGAAAGGATTCAATTCTTTTTATACAATATTCAATTATTATCTATGTAAATGTATACTTCATAAACCATCTTAATCAAAATTAGTCTCATATTTCAAATAGATCAGAAGAGGGTAGCAAGCAACATAATTCAATACAATCAAAGAAAATAGATCCAATCAAGTTTCAAATTGAGTGGAACCCAAAGAAAATGTTCTACTTAAGGAATTCTTACAATTTTGTTTTTGGGAAAGCCAAGGGAAACAAGACTAGTAAGTTTAGCTATCAAAGGGAAAGTGAAAGCATGTACAACCTAACTAAAAAAAACATCAAGTGTGCATGTTTCTGTTATATTTATGCAACATCAATTAAAATAAAAACATTATATAATATGGTTCGTTCCGTATATTGTTTTTGAAGGAAGACATTTTCTTAATCTCATTTAAGTTCTTTCACTTAATCTCATGATTATTCTATGCAATAATAATATACATACTTGTGAAACATCTTGATTATATATATCTTAAGAAATTAAAGTAATAGCTTTAATATTCTACATGTGCATCATACATACCTTACATGCAACTAGGTCTATCTTTAATACATGTTATAAGGAGGGATATTGGATTGTTTTCCGCATCAACTAGTAACCAAAAATTTGAATATTTTATGCATTGCTAAAAATGACTAAGAGATCCACATACATGCCTCTACGTTGTCATATAAAATGTGATAAACCAGAAATGAGTATTAAGCCAATTTCCATGATTAAGATAAGACTATCTACTTCTGAATCAAGACAACATGATATATAATTACTTGGTTATATAATCTAATTAAAATATTTATTCGTGTATTGAAGTGTCAGCTCAATGTTTTAGTTAAATATACACATATGTGGTTAATTAACCTTATATAATTTCTTAAGTAAATATTATTAAAGATAACTTTCATAGATCAACTTGAATATCCAAGTTATCTATCTAAACCAAGGAATCAATTTTATAATGATTATAGAGATTAATCATACATAATAATTTGTAATAGATCTAATTTAGGTATAATCTAACATTGGAATAGTAATTCCACATTTGATAACCGAATTCTTAATTAATTTGAATGTTAAATCCACTATATAATAAATTAAGGTACCTAAAGTATATCACCTTTAGCCATTAACCATCTTATCCTTAGGCCATGTTCAAATTCCCTTTTAGTTCTACATCTCATTAATAATATAGGTTAGCATTTAACATGATCAATCTATATAATAATGTTTTCACACTAACTAATTAAATATTATCTAACATAATATAAATGTTATCAATATATATTACATAATTAAGCATAATTAATAAATTAAATTATTACCATCTTAATTTACATATGTGTGAATTTATCAAATCATGGAGTCAAAAGCGATTGAAATAATCAGGATAAACCTGCCCAACTAGCCCTAGGATCCTAACTATTAGTGTCCCTCACCACCCCAAAAATGAGCAAGATGGTTGTTGTGATAACTACGATCATGAAGGGAACACTAAGAAATCATATTTCCAACAATGAAACATCTAGAAATAAAATAATACAAGATGATGACTATATCATTCTGAGGTAAGACAATAATAATTAATCCATATGTAATATAGATTGTGGGTGAAAAAAGTTTATCCTAGCTATCAAATGATATAGAATTCATTAAAATTAATCCATTATATAGTCTTCAAATTGACCACCTTGGATCCTCATCCATGTCATGGTCACCCTTAACCATCCAAACTAAAAATATATACTCATATATTTATTCATTTCTAATATAATAATGGTAAATAGAAAATAAACAACCAATTAAATCAACCACACAAAATCTAATAAATATCTTCATTTAAAAAACATAGAATAATAAGTCAAAGTAGAATAGTAAATCAAACTAGAATAATAAATCAAATTAGGACAATGATTCAATTTGAAGTCTAAAGATTCAATACAACCAAAAAATTCTCATAAAGGTGCATGAACAACTCTTTCAAAATTTTCCAATGGCCTCTCAAGTTTAGTAGAATAAATTCATTTCATATTTGTGCCATCCTTATAGAGTATGGCCATTATGTCTAGTATGGGAGCTAACACACACAATTTTAATTTTAATCAAAACATTAATCATAGTCAAAGTTTCAATCATTCAGCCTTACAAACATAATAGATTGGTATGGAACATAGACAACATACCAAAGAGGCCCTATTATAGTCCTACCAACATAATCACAAAATTTATTTATGTCATAATGATCGAATGAAGTCACCAATAATAAACCAACTCAAACATAACTTTGAGTTAACATAAATGTATACAACTTTAGTGTAATTGAATAACATAATCATGTAAATGAAATAATCATAACCCAGTCAATTGTCAAAATATAGTTCAACAATTAAAAACCACTCTTTATACACATATTCATTAGCCTTGATATAGATTGAATAGCGTAGTCCTTTTAAGACATAGTCGATGAATTGGTAAAAGCCAAAATGGAAACACAACACAATGAACAAAAGAAATGCAATCATAAAATAATCCCATTCCATTTAAATCCATGACATACAAAGATCATGAAAAATTACATAAAACATAATTACTTAAATACTTAGTCAAAACATGAAACATAACTCAGTCAAAATATCAAAAATCTAATTAACATATGAGTAAAATGAAATCAATATATAAATATATAACAAATTTCAAGTAGAGGTTCATGTCAAATGTATACTCTACATAGCTAGAGATGTGGTAAGAATCCTTAGATTAAAATAAGAAATGTGAGATATAACAAGAGAATAACACCATAATTTTATAAACATTCATTATGGCTAAGAACCCTTGTAATT
>JARHVA010005711.1:765000-810000 GCA_037957365.1 Torreya grandis
AATTCTATTATTGATAGGTGGCACCAATATAAGAAAAATTGGATGACATTTATTAGAATTTATTTTTATAAAAAATTTGTATCCTAATTTCTCATAGCTGTCTGATTCTCCTTGCTTTATATTTGGAATTTCGAACCCTATGTCACCTTGGTCATTGCATAAACAGGCAAAAATTAATGTCAATCTTACCTCCTTTTCATCTCATCTCAAATATTTGCAATACCAACAACTAAAAAACTAAAAAAAAAACTTCAATAAAAATGAAGGAACAAATGGGTTTTCTAAAAAATAGATCCAGTAAAATTTTGAAAATCTTCAAATATTATGGAAAATACAAGATTCAGATATTTTGACCTAATTTAAGAGTAGTCTGAACAATCAAATTAGGGAAGTTGAAATAATATTATTTCATGACAGTCAAAACCAGACTTTATTCATTAAACTCTCTCTTCTAATATTTTCTAAAAAATTCTTGTAGTAGTGTACCTCATTCACAAGAATTCATACTAGCATTCCCATTTGCAAAGTAAGGTTTCTTAGTGTAATAGTATGACCACAAGCACTAGTAATGGGATACATCAAGGTGTTGAAGAACTAGAAATTATTTTGGAGGCATATTTTGATCAAACTAATGGTGCTCTCAATAAGCTTTTAGGAGTAAGTATAGGATGGTAATCATATGGATTTCCTCTTTTTGTTATATACTTATGCTCACTTACTTATTTCAATTAAAAAAACTAAAAAATAAACTAGCCTTCCCTTGAGATGTTATCCCTTATGCCATATAATGTGGAATGTGGATGAATTTTCTTGATTGTGATACACCAACATGAATCCTCAAGCCTAATGAAAGAAACACCAACTACGTTGATGTCGTGTTCACAGTGGCCAATAGTACCTTGTTTCCAAGGAGTGGCATCAACATTGTAATTTATTTCTACACCTTACTCATGGGATTCACTTTTAATTGCAAAGTGCCATTTAACATATTCCATATGCAATCATGTTATGCAAAGTATTATTAGGAGGATTCAAATATTTTTTGTTTTGTGTAGTATTATGGAAATAAAATTCCATTATTGACTATATTTATTGTTGCAAGCTTTTCATGGGTGCATAGCTACACTACAAGCTCAATTTGGGTAACCCAAACTTCAAATAGGACTTATCCTTGGTTTTGGTTGTAATTTCAGTTGTATTTGGTGAATTAAAAAATTGTTACCACTTTAGTATAGAATACTTGTCCATATGAACATACATAGGTAACCTAATGTCCTTCATAAATGATATCGATTAGGGCCATGTAATTTTTAAATAAATAAGATATGATGTGATATGTTTTGTCTAAATATTTCTGAAGCAATAGAATTTGCATATCCAAAATTGAAGAATAAAGCTATCTATCCCTACACAAAGATTTAAAATAGGACTAAGTAAAGATTCTTAATGTTTTAGGTCTACAATTGTTAGCTCACAATGTCAGTGGGTCTGTCATTGCCATTAAGACCAAGGTTCAATCCTGCTAGATAAAATTGTGGGTTGTATCTTGATGTTTACATGTAAAATGGGCTTTGGCCATGTCTCTTCCATAAGTGGACCCAAAAACATAGCCAAGCTTAATTATTTTTTAGAGATAGTATATATAGATGACTAGATGAAAAACCTAAGGCTGTAGAGGTGTTATGATGGAGGTGGACAAAAGAGTAATCTAGTTTATGATGAGGAATTATGGAGGCCTTATTGGAACATGATTAAACCTGCTAGACTTCTCACTTTCAGAGAAATTGTATTCTTTCTCATGGAATGATTACTAACAAGCGATGCCCTTTCAGTGGGTGCTTTCATCATAGTGAGCAAATTGTGTTCCACATATCTTTATTGTATTAGCCATCTATCTTCTTGATTTTTTTCTATATTATCATAATTGCTTTATGTGAATTAGTTTAGTTCAAGAAAATATTTTGTTTTCCCAATTGGGGTGGGGAAAAACTATCAAACTTCTTTCTACTTATGTTAGTGTTGTTCAAATAATATAATAGTGATTAGTTAGCATTGCATAATTCTAAATTATATGGTCATAGAGTTAATGGAAATTATTAATTTCACTCCATGTTAACAAACTTTTACTCAATTCTTCCTAAAAATTTGGTAAGCCAATCCATTCTAGAACCTATAACCATATATATGATCCCACACATGGTGTTGAACCAATCTTATTCATCAATCTAGATACAAGACAATCATCTAGTAAAATGAATTAGAAGACAGGGATTAAAAAAGAGAACTGAAAGTAAAATTTTCCATAGCTACATAATAAGGCTATGAAAGTGAAAATTTGGCTTTACAGTGAAAATACATGTAAGTCCTTGAAATAATACGAGGTACCACTTACCCTCAATGCATAATGTTCATAAAAATATTTAGTCTACTTTAATTATGGGGTAAATATGATAAAGTAGTGTGAGCATTGATGAATTTTTAGAATCAATTGAGTTATTAGCATCAATTATTCCTTCATTAACTTAGATTCATATTTGTAGATAACTACTCAGATGGCACACAGAGTTGTAATGGAAAAATTATTCATTGAAATAAATAGAATATAAAATACAACCATCCTTTAGTAAATTTTAGAGTTTCTATTCTTAGAGTGTGAATTCATCTCCATGTAATGACTACTAGAGAACTTGTGTAGTCTCTATATGTGGCACTAATGTTTTTGTATAAACAACTTTCATAAATCTTTGTAAATGTGGAAATTGCATCTTTATTATTTATGACACTCTATCATATGCACATTTCACTGTGGCTATTTTGGACTATAATTGATTTTGTGAGTGTCTATTTGGTAGGTGGAGCATATTACCTACATTGAAATGGGGTTGGCCTTCACTAGTTAATAATAAAGATTTTGATAGATTGAGAAATTGGGTAGTCCTTCACTAGGTAATCATACAGATGTCCACTAATATTTAAAAATTATTTTAGGCAAAGCTACTACTGGAAAAATGTATACTTTTAAAAATCAATTACAGTACTATTTATAAAAAATAATATGTATTATTGAATGCTAACATATGTTGGAGGGAATGTGCTTGTAACTACAACATCAACATATCTACTAGTAATTCCACATTTCAAAACATTTTTGGTCAAAATAAAAACTATGTATTGGGCATAATTTAATATCCAAAAGGAATGGGAATCATTACAGGAGGTAGAGATCAAAAAATCTTACCTAATTTTTAATGTGTGTTTGTCTGAAATTGGGCAGCAACACATGAAATATTACACACTAATTGGGGCCTTTGACAAAATTTGAACAAATGGGAAAAAAGAAAATAGGGTTTCAATATTTATTCAAATCAAAATGATATTATTAGAAACAAAGAGAATATCATCTCTTTCCAAGGATTTATCTCCATTATCAAATTTCCCTCAGGTTTCATTCAATGTTCAACTATGATTTCTAAAATCTCACTATTATTGTATTGGATCCTCTTATGTAGGTTCTAGTTTGAAACCCTCTGCAACTTATGATTTCTATTGTTTTATTACAAATTTATAGTGGTGGGTGAAAATATTTCTAGTAAAAATTGAAAATTCATGACTACAAAACTAGTTGTTCATCTGGGAATGCTAGTAAATTACTTAGGTTATGTTCTATTGGTCCTACAAATATTTAGATGTGTGTCAAATTTTTTTGTTAAATGTCATTAGCATCTTCAATGTTCACCGCTAGCATAAATTTCAAGCAAAGATTTTTCACAAGATATTCTATGAAGTGAGATCTCACTTGAGAAGAATTATAAGATGCTTATTCATTGATACAATATAAGATAGAAACTTTGATGTATATACTTATCTAAATGATATAGTATTGTGTTTCCATAAATAAAATTTGTGTGATCATGTGTTTATTTATCTGTTACACAAGTAGATGCTATTTATTTTGATTATCTAAGAATAATTAGCATTATGTAAGGGACTACTGCTAAAAGGGGTGGTACCTGTATCTAACCGTTTTCTGATGGCAAAGATAGAATTGATAATAATGAGCAATATGCCTTGTCTAGAAAAAAGGGTGCCAATGTAAAGCAAAGATAGTGCCATAATGATGATCATGATATGGGAAGATGCATTGGTGAATACTATAACATAATCTTTAGTTGTTGCAAAATAGTATACATGCCAGTGAATCCATTATTAAAATGGGATTAAATATAAAATCTTTTTATTCCTTGCTACCAACCATAAATGACATGAATACAACATTGAATAAGCATTTGACAAGAGAGGCTCATAAGATGAGCAATTTTATCATTATAGATTGCAATAGTCAAGAATTAGAGCACAATTTCAACTTGAATTTTCCACATGAATGAATTCAGTAGACTGATTAATGTATGTTAGAATTTATTTGTTATAATATCTATGCTATAGAGTCTTATTTTTTCAACACTGATCCATTTATTCTTCTTGTACAGGGTATTTCAAATACAATTTTCAAAGCCTTTTACATTTTTAGAGACAAGGCATTCAATAGATTCAATGTTTTGTTTCATTTCTACATGATTTAATTTATTTCAATGTAATAAAAAAAGTTATCAATCTGTTTGAAATAAAAATAGAATTGAACAACGGTAACATCTTTTCATTTCAAGACTCCAAACTCCCCGCAGAGACTTGGCGCTTTACACTCTTGTTATAGTAATGAATCTAGTAGTCATTTAGGATTTATGTATTTCCTACTTAACCTTATAAGTCAGCATGATATTTTAAAAAATTATATATTTTTTGAATAAAATGTGGAAGAAATTTTGTAACTGCTATTGTTGATTTCTTAGAACCACTTCCTACAATTCCAGCAAATAGGTTTATTTGAAACTTGGAGCATTTTACCTATATTTCTTGTGGAACAAGTTCATATTAAAAAAAAAAAAAACCATTTTTAACTAACTCATATGATTGATCAATTACATTCCCATACTCTATGATTTCAGATTCAAAGTTACTAATATCAAGTTTCCTGATTTGTATGATGAAATGCCTTCAAATCTTGTTGAATATCCACATCAATATTATATTTAGATAATGTAATAATATTATCTCCCAATTATAACTAAACATCTTTTTATTTTACTCTTAAATTTAATTAATAAAATGAATGATTTTTCAACATCAGTAAAAAGCACCTTTAGTATTGTATCGAGAATCTTCCATAATTGCTGAAAATAATGGAAAAAAAAATGCAATCCTCTTCGTAATGACGACGGAATGAGTAATCATTCTCCAACCGTGATTTCCATTTAGATAGAAAAATGTCAATTATCAGGGTGATCTTGTGCATGAAGCTATATTAAAATCCATTGTAAAATATGCTTCGATGGTATAAAAACCAATTAGAAAGATATAAGGTCATAATATCTTTAGAAAAAGCTTGGACGAGCCATCTTTAAGTTTGACTTTTCTTAAACAACATATGATGAAAATAACTGGGTTTCTTAAAGTTTATAAATATCGAGGACTAATATTATAAAAGTCAACAATTTACATTGGTAATGGTGAATGTTAGGTGATGATTTTGATTGCATTGTAGAGAGTACAATTTTAAGAAGGATTTTTAGTTGACTGTTTGCCAATTTATTGATAAATTTTGCTGTTAGTTTTCTATGTGTTGTGGTATTGGGCAGTGTGTTGTTTATTGGTTAATTGTTATGTTTCATGTACCATTGTAAGAGGAGTTTTTTGTGAACATTATTATTTTATCTTTTATTTTTTGTACAAAATTTTTGGAGCTTATTAAAATTTTATTTTTATTTGTATTCAAAAATTATATATATATATATATATATATATATATATATATATATATATTTGAGAGATATTAAAAAAATTAAACATTATCCATACATTAATATCAAGTAAATTATCAAATATTATAATCATCATTAGAGCTCCCTCTTTATTATTTGACATTCATTCTTTTTGTTTTTTTCATTTAACTTCTCTTAATCATATGAATGAAAAAAAAAATCAAATTAAAAAAATCTCAAGTTGTGTAACATCTTAAAATATCTTGTTTCTATTTTATTTTTAAAATATTTAAAAGAGACTTATTTAAATATATCACAATATTTACATTGCATCCTCTTAACAGATTTTATAGTAAATATATAATATATGTAAAAATAATTATAATTTAATGGTTTTTACTTATACATAATAGTAATTTTATATATATTCAACATTCCCCTTAAAATTGAATTCTTATATTCCTACCACCCAATACATTCTCTCAAATGGTCAAAAATCTCCTTAGTTAATGGCTCTGTAAAAATATTTGTAACTTAATATCTAGATTTGAAAAAATTGAAGTATATTTCAACATTGTAAATATATTCTGAATTAAACGACTAACTACCCTACTATAAATAACTATAAATAACAACTTATGTTTCATAATAACTTTTGAATAGAAGTTCAAATAATCCTAAAATTTTAAACATAACATATGAATAGTAAATTCACAATGATGAACGAGTTTCAACACCAGTTCAAGTTCTGATACAAATTTATCCAGTTTTTATTATTTTAACATGTCTAAAAATACAAGAATATAATTTTAGATCTTTATATCATCTCGTACAGCTCTCTAAATATATTTTAATTGGCCTTAACTAGTGAATTGGGCTATGTCTATATGTTTCTTTCATTTATCATCATTTTTATATGAAAGAGAGATCAATTAGGTTAACTATTCAAAACATATATCCTCCATAAGATAGATCTCTGCATCATTATCCTCTGATTGAAATTAACATAACTCCTATGAATTGACCTGATTATATTCCTACCATTTATTATTGTAAAGTTTTTAATTTGTCCTTCTAAAATCCAAGTGTTGTCTTCCTTTCTTAATCATTACCACTCTACCAAATACCAATTATAACCTCCTTGTCCTTTTGTCATTGTCTTCTTATCCAGAATGTTGTCCTCGATACCTGTTGCTTGCAAACCAATTCTTCATCTTATTTCCCTTGACCATATTCTCCATGAGAATCATATATATCTGCAACGTTAAGTACTTTTGAGATATAAAAAAATAGTGGTAAACTCACCTCTTAAACATTGTAAATAATTTTCTTCAAATTTCTTCATGGACAAATATTTTTGTACTTCAACTTTTTTTTTATGATTCTTTGGGAAGTACTTATTTTCTCAAATACACCATCACCATATCTCCTTATTAAAATACCATTGATATGATTATTTAGATTAAGGTAACCCCACATTTGATAGCTTATTTGGATACCATCCTTAGACATATTAGGAGGTCCGGGTCTCCCCCAAACCAAAAAAATAGAAACAATTGACTAAGATTACACAAAAGATCCATCTGAAAGAAACCTTAGAAGAGTCAGGTCTCCTCTTAGTCATAAATAGTTGATTAGAAAAATAAAGAGACCTAGACCGAAGAAGTATAAATAATTAAGGATTGGGAGGGCCCCATCAACGGGGGACAAAGACCACCACATTTTATTTATGAGACAACCAAACATTTTTGGTTGGACTAAAAACCACCCTAGGCTAGAAGAGTCCCAGGTCTCAAGAGACCCTCAAGGTCTCTAGAGGACCATCAGCTCGATTTTAGTTTGATTAAGAACTAACTTGGACACAAAAGGAGGTCCAGATCTCCATAAAACCTTCAAGGTTCCTATGGACCCAATTTCTAAGCCAATCCTCATAGAGTAAAATGCTATAAATAGCAAAAAAAAACCTATTAATTTTTAGATGGTCGAACAACCACCCTAGACTGGAACATAATGAGGTCCAAGTCTCTAGGGTGGCCAATAATATAAGTCCCTATTGGACTAATTCCTAGCATGAACTGGAGGAGGATCTCCATAGAGTTTCATGGAACATTTTGAATTTATATTTCAAAAGGAATCCACTAAATTTTTCATCAATAACATGATAAATTATCATGTGAGACTTACCTTTACCTAACCCAAAATTTAAAAAAAAAATCTTTATCACCCACTCTCAGGGGCCAAAAATTAAAAGATATGGATGATAGCTAGACCAATGAACCAAAGAATGCAAAATACAATATTTTAATTTTAAATTTGTTAAAACATAGAAGTTCAGCCCAATTTTTATCTGAAGTCGATGCATCCCTAAATATGACAACCTAGTATCGATACTCGGCAATGATAGGAGCAGAGATGAAATACCATGAATAATTACCAAAACATTTTTTTCCAAAATAAACATGACCTAACATAGATTTATACTTTTCATTAATTTCCTTTAGCTTTCTTTTCACATTTTATTGAAACTATTGTATGTGCTCTAAAAATGATTTCGCATGATCAGTAACTACTTCTATAATTGGTAACTTTAACAAATCTAAAATATGACATAATATTTTAACCACAAAATGTCATAAATGGTGATTTTATTTTTGATGTGTTCACTAAACTATTATATTCAAAATCAAATTTTCATAAATCCAAGTCTCATTACTTGGGGTTCTCTGCAACTATGCACTTCAAAAAATTTCCCAAGATCTTATTTATGACTTCTATTTGTCCATGTCTTTGTGGGTGGTATGCAGTAATAAATTTTATTTTAGTTTCTTATTTTTTCCAAAGACTTCTAAAAAAATACTAAATTTTTTTGTGCCCTTATCTTAGGTAATAATTTTTGGAAGCCAATGTGGTCTAATAACATCCTTGAAAAATTATTTTCTCACACTAGTGGCATCACTAATTTTATTGCATAGAACAAAATGAACCATCTTATTAAAAATGTGTACAAAAATAATAATTTAATTCTCACTTCTCTATGTGTTTATAAACCAAAAAACAATTTCCATAATTAAATTTATCCATGGTCATCTTGGAACTAGTAATGTCATGTATAACCCTATATTTTGTCCATGTTATTTAGCCACATGGCATATCCTTCATATTGAAACATATTTTACAAATATCTCTTTATATTTGTTTAAAAATATTTATTTTCACCAAATTTATTCTCTTACTCTTAAAAAAGGGTCCACCTAAGCCACCACATAGGTATAATTATTTCATAATTTTGTCTCTTATAGACCCAACTGGAATACATAATTATTTTACCTTAAAGAGATAACCATATTATATAAGGTAATAATCATTACTAGTAATTGTATCCCATGTTAATGGATTTTTGCATTGTTCAACTATATTTCCAAAATATGAGTTAATATCATAAAAATCCTTAACAACGTCAAATATAACTACTTCACTCACAATGGTAGCTAATAGTGTGACTCTTCTGCTCATATCATCATGTAGTTGATTATACATTTTTAATTTATGATTCAATAAAAAAATGTATCCCTATATGAAATACACCCACATTGCATGTCTATTATTTAACTGATTTTGAGTAGTTAAATCAATCACTACCTCATTATATGTAAATAAGATAAACTCCATAAGAATAGGTAATGCCTCTTATGTCTTTATGCTTGTATAATGGCATAAAATTCAACTTTATAATTAGAATATTTATCTCTTATCTCATTTAATTTCTTATTTAATTATGATATTGGTTTGCCTTCTTGACTCAACACAATCCTAGATCCCACATGTGCAGCACAACAATCCACCTTAGATACTTTATAAAAATATGGCAATGTTAAAATAGGTTTTTGTGTATATCATTTTTCAACAATTTAAATCTTTATATTCTTAACTTATTCCATAAAAAATATTTTTCTCTATTGAATGTTTTTATTAGTGCAAAAATACTACTAATATTAATAACTATTTTTATTTAAAAGGTTTCTAAACCATTGGAAAATTTTACCTTTGTAATTCTATATGGACAAGGAAACTCAAAATTTTCCTTTACTTTTTCTTCATCCATTTTTAATCCATTTACTTAAAAGATAAACCCCAAAAATAACAAACTTTTATTCACATAATCGCACTTCTTCAGATTGTATAAAGATTTTCCTTTCTTCGCAACTATAATACCATTCTCAAATGCATTAAGTGTTTTGATTTACTCTTACTGAATATCAAAATTTCATCAACAATTAAACCACTACAAAATTACCAATTTAATATCATAACATTATGTTCATCACCCTTATAAACATGTTGGGTGCATTAGATAATCTGAATGTAATCATGATTTTGATTATACAAGCCATCCATAGTTTTTATTTTTTTCCTATTCATCTAATTCATGACTATGAATTTGATATTATCCACTCTTTAGATTATTAATAGTAAAATATTTTTCACCTGAAAAATCATACATCATATCATCGAAATTAGGTATATGAAATATGTTTTGATAGTTATTTTATTGATTGATAAAATACACACACATCCTCCATGTCTCATTTTTATTTGGAGTTACCCATGTTGGTGTTGCACAAGAACTCATGCTCTCCCTTACTGCACCCTTTTTCACTAATTCATATACATTTATATTCAATTCTACTTGTTTCATTGGAATCACCATATATGTCACTGGATTAGGTTTAGCTTATAATACAATCTAACCAATATGAAATCAAATGTCTCTCTTGGGTGGTAAACCATTGTGTAACTCATTAGGTATAACATATGCATAGTATTTCAACATTTCTACTCCTTAAGTTGTTATTTTCACCACTTCTATGTCTTCTTTCTTTTGTATTAATACATAACAACTTATCATCTTCATTACTTTGATGAATTATTTTATGGATAACATTATTTATATATTTACTCTTATTTAAATGGTAGTAAAAGTATATTTGCACCACCTTTCCAAAAATCATATGTATTCTTTACTTAGTCATGAATTGTCTCTCTATCATATTTTCATGGCATTCCCAACAACACATGGATGCATCTATTGTAACAACATCACATGATGATTCATATTTGTACATTTTTTCTATATAAAAATTTATCAAACGCATTTTATCTAATATAACTTTATTTTATTTCACAAAACAAGAAATCTGATAATAATAGGGATAATTTTCACATTATAGTCCTTGTTTCTATACCATTTGATTGGAAACCATATTTTCTTAAGAAAGACCATAAATAATTAATTTACATATATTACTTCTTGAAGTGCACCTTTGTTCAAAAAATATTTATAAATAATCATGAATGACCACATTATTAATTATGCACCTATTAATTTCTTCGACTTATTATTATTATCCTCATCACATGAGATTTTATTCTACGTATTATATTGTAAATTTTGTATTTTGTTCTTATGTTTCATCCTCATCCAAATTTAATGTTGGGAAATTTTCTTTCCTCCTTTCTTGTTCATGATAGTGAAAAAACTTAAATTATTGGTGTTTTTCTTCTCCACATCTATAAAAATAGAAGTTCTGCATTGATCTTTCCATTCTTAGCATCGCCATAGAATCTACTTATATGAAATCCTCTTCCTCTTTTTTGATATTCTATTCGTGTATATTATCCTCTGGTCATTATATCCAATGTGGAGATCCTCTAGTGGAATTAAACCTACCTCAAACCCCTTAGTAAAGGTGATTCTCCTCTTTTTGTCACAATTGATCTTCTAAAAGCCTATTTTTGCCCATGCCTTAAAATCTATTTCATAATCCTCATCCATGAAAAGTATTATATGCATTCTCAATTAATTTAAATGTAAAACTTCAAACAATTATAATTCCTTTTGACTATTTAATTTTATGTTTGGTTATGCTCTACTTGTATGGAATCCTTATAAAACTCATCTTTATATTCTTGTATATTGTGATCCATTTGTCTAAAATTATTGATTATTTTTTATAAGGTCTGTACATAGTGTATAAAAAAAAATTATCCCTTGAAGTATTTTCCATATTTATCCAAATTTTCATATTTTTTTACACTGTCCTTCTCTCTCCTTATACAAGTAATCCTACCAAATAGTTTCATGACCCTTATATTTCATGCATAGAAACTTTACTTTCTTGACTTATCTCAAGATTTTTATTTTGAAAGCTTTTCTCCATGCTATTTAACAATTATATAAACTCTTATTGTTATAAAATACCTCCATACTCCTAAACTTTAGCAATACTTATTCCTTTATTTCATGCATCTAAATTTGGAATCATCCTCTCTTATTTTGATGGTGGTTATTATTCATGCTCTCTCTCTCTCTCTCTCTCTCTCTCTCTCTCTCTCTCTCTCTCTCTCTCTCTCTCTCTCTCTCTCTCTCTCTCTCTCTCTCTCTCTCTCTCTCTCTCTCTCTCTCTCTCTACAAAAAAAACTTTTTTTGCATTCATATATTGATAATTGGTATAATATTGGTTATAATAATCATCAATTGCATAGATATCATCATTTTATTATTAAGGGTTAGAAATAGAGAAACATTTTTGATATTTATATGATAGAGGTTTCATAACATGTTTCTTTTTAGAGGATTTGATATAATCATGATGACATAATTTGAATAGAGAATTATCATCAAATGTATCACATAATGTAAGAGAAGTAGTAAATTTGAGAATCCCATGACATGTTTCATGAGACTAATACATATCAACGTGAAACTTATATAATTTGTTAAGATCATATTGTGAGGGTGAGACATTATTATAAGTGAAATATTCAGAGGGAGAAAATAGTTGATTCATTTTTTCCACTATTAATGGTGTATGAAAAGCAAGGGGATTATCTATTTTGACTACTCCAACTTTTGTTTCAGAATTATTAGTAATTACATCGGTTTAATGAAGGAAGGATTCCTTGATGGATTTATGATTTCCCTCAAATTATTTCGTAAGAAAATATTTCCTTTTAGCTTAATCAAATGCATCATTTTGAGTTCATGGAGAAAATTTTTGAGCCTTATACTAAATTGAAGGTGTTAGAGTGGTTACAAAGAGTTTAAATATATTATCATCATTCATGTTATGCTATGCTTTATGATTCAATGTTTTCCATCATTTAGTGAAATCGTGATCTGATTCAAGGGGTGATAGTTTAACATTGATAAATTAACAAAGACAATTTTAAAGAAGATCATTAGGTAGAAATTCCTAGACTAAAGCATTAACCAAATATTGTAAATGAGAGTTAGAGGGTTGAGTTAATTGATTATACCATTAAAAGACATCTCCTGTAAATGTTTTGACTATAATTTTTGTGCTAAAAAATGTAATTTTTTGAATCCATTCTTTTTTGAGAGTAAAAAATGAATTAAGAAAAGATGAAGGATCTTTAGTTTGATCATATTTAATATTTGGAGAGATATTTCCAATATAAAAATAAATAATGAAATTAGCTAATGGTTTATTTTGGATATTTTAAAGCATCTTTTTATGCATAAGGGATTTTACAAGGATATTTTCATTAGCATATCTAAGATGAATATGGATAAAATTTTGATTATTTTGAGGTAAGATGAGAGGATTTCATTAGTCATGTGTAATAAATGATGTTGCATTTGCATCATCTGAGATGTATTTTTTGGATAACATTCATTTGTTTCATTATTTATGAAAGGATTTAAGTAGACTCAATTTGTGCATTTTGATTATTAAAAAAGAGGTGGAATATTGGTGTTGTTAAGAGGATGAATGTTTGTGTTTTGAGGGGGAACATTCCCATTGTTAGGAATTTAAATTTTGGTTAGTAAAGTATTTTGTGTAGGATTGTATCGATTATTATTACAATGTCACAAAGTAATTTGGATAGGGTAGTGTATTTATAGGTGTGAAATGGATTAGATCCATCGATGTCATCATTTTGGGTCATTTGAACCTTATTGTAATATATAGATGAAAGATGAGAGGAAGTACACCAAGAGTGAGTATCCTCTTGGGTGATTAGGGTATGAAGGAAAGAATAAACTATGCATCATCTAAATGGATTAATGTTATTAAAAATGTTTTTAATAGGGTAATTTATGTTATTTAGAATTAGAATCTAGGAATAAGGAAAAAATATGAAATTTGGACAAAATCATCCTGATACCATACGAGATCGACTAAATACTAGTTTATAAAAATAAGTAAGTCAACCAAAGGGTAAAAAATTAGATATATGGTAAAAAATTGAATTAATTGACTAATTTAGGAAGGAAAAATAAAATAATCTATATGATACTACGTTAAATAGGTCAATTATGTTTTATAGGAGGTTGAATAAACATGTTTCTAAGAGATTGAGTCGACATACCAACTATATTTTGTATGTAGGAAATTCTTAAAATATTTTATATTTGGATTACAGAGTGTTTATTCGTGGATATCTCAATTGAACACAAAGTCAACCAAATTGACCAAGTCAAGCTAGTTTCAACACATAGCACAAAACTTTTATAAATGTTGGCTAGTAAAATCTTTGAAATACAAAATATAATTTGTAAAAAACAATCAACAATACTTAAATTTTAATGCTAATGTAATAAATGAACATTCTTGATGTATCTTATACTATTATTTAAAATGTGATAGCTTGTTTGGATTTAAAGGGGGCCTAAAAAGAGGTATGTTAAGTCTAGTATTATGTTTGTTAATGATGAAACAGATATATGTTTAATATGGTACATGCTTGGTATTGGGGCCTACCCCCTCACTTTAAAATACTAAAATGATAAGGGTGTTATGTTATTTAATAATATACCCTCAACCAATTTTCTATACTCATCTAGAGCATTGATTTCGCTTCCCCCTTAATGATTAAATCCATGTAGGTAGACCTAGGTATAATTTTTTAACTACTTATTTGATTTTTTCATGATTTAGTATTGTTTGAAGGAAGAGTGTGACTAATTAATTAAATTAACATTTTTAGTTATACTATGTGCACTACTTAATAAAGCAATCTAGTAAAATTTAATTAAATTAATTACTATCAATGTGGGTTAATTTACTTTACTAGAATGAAGAAAACAAAATGAAGCCAATTGGGTTGAGTAAGTTATGCAAATAGAATAAAACAAGGCCAATTAGATCAACATAGTGTGTTGGAAGATAGGCCAAGAAAAGCATAGTTGATCATGTCAACTTAGTGTCTTGGCACCAAAAAAATTCATAACTAAGTTGATCGGATCGACTTAGTTTACTATAAAGAAACATTTTTTTAAACTAAAAATTTGAGAAATACAATGCTAAAATTATTTATTTTTTTAACTCAAAAAATAAATTTGAGAATTTGAAGAAAGGAAATAACTTTGATGGTTAAAATGAACCTGATAATTAAGAGGAAGTTGATTAGATCGATCTATTAGTGTGTTGAATATGTTGGATTATTGCTTTTAAATTATGTTATCCTAATGAGGGTTTGAACCTAAAAATAAATATGGATATATTAGATCAAGTCAATAGAGTTAGATGGCCTATTTATAGAGTAATAAACTAGGTCAATAATATCGATCCAAGAAGACCTAAGAAGAGAGTCAAACTAAGTTAATCAGATTGACATAGTATTAAAATATATGTATAGAGTGTTGAATTGAGTCAACATAATTAATCCAGTAGTATGAAAATAAAAAAATAAAATAAATGCAAGGATTAATTCATGTTGGGTTTAAAAAAATATATTCAATTGAAGGTGAATATGATCTATAAATAAATCCTAACTCGGAAAAGATGAATCAACTATCTGTCACTTGTAGATATTTATCTATTTGGGTGATGAAAAATATAGATATTTTAAACCTAGTTAAGTGATATCTTATCACACAGTATGGGTAGAGAGGGTTATATATCCTCTATTCAAGAAACACCAAACAATAACCCTAGCTAGGTGTATAATTTAATAATGAGTAAATCTAATCTAGTGTTTACTAAATCTTATGACATAAAAGGGGGATAAATATAAATAATAAACATGAAAATTAAAACTCTACTCGAGTCAATGTAGTGGTAATACTAAGAAAGGATAGAAAATACATTAATTAACCATTATTTATGCAAATATATCTACTATAATAGAGCAATAAGAGTTAGGTATACTTACTTTGAAGATAAACCCATCAAGCCTCAACCTCTCCCTTGGATAATGGTGCATTGAAATAATTATTTGTGTATTTTTAAAGAAACTATGGATGGATAGTGGACTATAGTCTAGCCATCGACCTCTAAGGGAATCTCAAGCTTTCATAGGAAAAAATTTCTCCTTCAAGTTTGAAACCCTAACTAATGACTCATTAAATATAATCATAGAAATGAATAATGTAAAGAAGTGAAAAGTAATTAATTTCTCTCTTTAGAATGAAGTGAAATGTGGTGTGTGTGTGTGTGTGTGTGTGTGTGTGTGTGTGTGTACACATAATATACATATGTATTCATTAATTTTGTGGCTTACTTTTCTTAAGTAAATAGTTTTGTAATTAGGTCTTTCATCACTAGGTGTCACTCCATAAGACCATATCCTCTATTATTCACATAATTCTCAACCAAAAACTATTTGGGTGTGTCAATAGATTAAAATAAGGGTATGAATTATCCATAAATTATTTTTATAGTTTTTATAATTTTATATCAAATTTATTTAATGGGTTATGAAACTCCATGACCCAACACCATTATGGTTGTGATTTTTCTCAAGATTTATTGATAGAACATACCAAATCATATACTGACATAATAGAGTTATGTACTTATTTTATAATATCCTATATTAATTAAATTCTAATCTAAGATTAAAACCTCCAATTTTTTATCACTTATCATTTTCCTCTTTTTGATACTTTCTAGCTAGTTACTACTTTCATAAAATTTAAAACTTGTATTAGATACCTCAATATGTAACAAATGTTGTCTATCTTATTTCATTATTTATATTTATTGAATCCAAAGTGTGGTTGGGACTAGATTAGTGCCATATAAAATCTCTTAATGTCAATTAGAAATTGATGGAACCATTTATGGTGGTCTAGTGAGTTATACAATGGTAGATGAAGGAGGTGTAGGAAATAGAGGATCAATAATTTTCTCACAACATACATTAATTTAAGAAGGATTCTCAATAATGTATCTAAATACATTAAAGTATATTGTTTAATCTTTTTTATAATATAAAAATATTTATAGGTGATTAAGGTCACATGATATCATTTCTAATTGGATGAATATATATGAATTAGATCAAATAATATCTAGGAAACTAAGTTGTTAAAAATTTATTGCCTTGTGATAAAAAAATAGTTTCCTGAGGTTTATTATGTCCTTATGATTTCCTTGGCCACATGTTTCAAATATAATAAAACATGAGGAAATGGAATTTATCTAGTAGGGACAATGTTATTATGAATTGATATGACAATGTTACTAACCAATGAATCAAATAAAATAGGAAAAACTATTTTTGTAGAAATATTAGAAGTATGAATAAAAATAGTATAGATAACTTATAATATAATGGTAATATGACCTATGAATATTAATTGTAATGACATATTAAATAAATTATAAAAAGGTTATGACCTAGGCGATAGCTATTTTATTATAACTAGACTATCCACACCATGAGTAACTAATATGTCATCTCATAGATTATGTGTTGTGATGAGCATATTTGTATCCTTTCTTACCCCAATATATTTTTATTATGTCCTTATCAACACAGTCTATATGAATATAAATGGAACTAGAAGCTATAAAACATACATGTAGAGGTGTATATTGAAAAGCATTATATTGTAATTGATATTTTGTATCATCTTCCTATTATTTTATTGCATTCTCTTCTATAATACATTTATCTTCTAGTTCTCCCTCATAATATTCCCTTTTTTTTCTAATTTAATTTAATTTAATGGTGATTTAGAATGTGCAAGGAGTTTCTCTTCCACTATAAATACATGAGACCTAAAGGAATATGATAGTGTACTCCTATCTTGAATGCTTGTATGAATTCCATCTTATGTAAGAATTATCAATGGAGGAGTATGACCTAACACATGTGATTTCACTTATGGATGTTTTTTAGCTAGTTAAATTTGAGTATCAAAACTAACTATAATTATGTGCACCAAAGTAATATCTATATCCAACAAAGAGGCCTATGGTTGGGAAGTTATGGGTGGTGAAATCCATATAACTATATTCCTTGTAAAAAAATTATTGATATCTCCACCACACTCTTAATTAGGATATTCTATAGTAATTACATTATTTCTCTTCAATGAGGATCATATTAGATTTTTTTATAAATACCCATGTTCATCCCAAGTGGATGCATTTCGAACCATACTTCATAATCATCTTATTTTCCATGAAAATTTGGTCATGTGAATAATCTATATGACCATATTTTGTATTTATCCTTTTCCCATAATTCCTTATGTGATTGAATTCTCTACGATTGGGATCAAAATATCTAAAATTTACTATGTCAAGATGGAATTTTGTCACATGTTTTAAGGCTATGAATATTTATCTCCAATACCCTTATTGTTACCTCTCAATTCTCAAGGTATTTTTGTGTAAAACCTCTAAAATAGTTGCTTTATAATTATCATCCATAGTTTTTGATAATTGTAAAACTATCTACTTCTCAACTAATTTTAATGGTACCTACCTAGGGAGATAAAAAGGGGCCACTAATGTTCCTTATATTATAATGAGATTTTGATTTGGGTAATATCAATAATTACTTGATGTCTTCAACACCATACTAATTTATAATAATAGTATATTCATGGGTTTAATATTTTTATCCTTGAAAAAGAGAGGGTAGTAGATATCTTAAATTATTTGTATATCATCCTTGAACTTATAAATTTCAAACATACTAAAATCATCATAAATTATACTGTTTACTCCCCTAGATTTCCATGAATATTTATATGAGGTTCATTGTGTCCACTTCATTTAGATGAATGTGTCATGGCAATATGGGTTGTGCAAAATGATAGTCAACAGTAAGGTATGGAAAATTAAAAGTAATAAATGTCTTGTTTGGGGTGTTTGTTGAATATCTACTTCTAAGTTATAATCTACTTTCTCAAATTGAAATCTAATCTATAATCTATAAGATAAAACATAATTACTAAATTAAAATTACTTGGAATGGAAACACTCTTTTGGGAATTGTAATTGCATGAAAGTAAAACATAGTCTTTAATCTATTTACATTAATGTAAATTACATGAAATGAAAATAGATAGTTATTATACTTGATGGAAAATAAAAGTCCTTAAAATGAAAATTGTTTATAACTGAATTACTAAAAATAAACATGCTTGAAAAAAAACATTAACAAAAATTATTGCAATTGAAAACATAGATTACAATATTTTACAAAATATAATAGGTGAAAACTTTTAAATACACAACAATATGAAATAATCAAATAAATACCATAATATATATTGATTCTTCAATTTAGTGGGTGCTTTATCTCACTCTTAGACTTGTGAAAACATCATGAGATCTAATTCTTACTACTTTTATAAAATGCTTAAAATAATGAAAAATGGTGACAATGAAACTATTCAATCCTTAATACTATATATTCCCTCTTGTATTAGTAAAACAACATTTTCATATATTACCACATATTATAATAGATTTATTAAGATATAAAAACAATTTAAAAATATCATATTCTAACTAAAATATTATCTTATTCCAAACATAAACATAATGACATCCAAATAAAATTAAGGAAAATGGATTGAAATCATTAGAATTAGTAACGTATAATTTCATATCTACTATTATTTACATATTCCTTATTAGTTATATCCATCTAGTCTTAGTCAGCTACATGATCAAAACATAGTAATTGTAGTTTCTCATATGAAAACTTACATAAATTCCATGCCCAGAAATAGATATTGGTTTTTTTGGAAAGTCTATATATAGATGTTAGAAATATTCCCAATAATATATTGAACTTATTCATTTCAATCATGTATATGGTCCATCAATAACCAAATCTTAGGTGTTCTTTACCATGATTTATATATTTCTATGGAAGAAATATGGGTATCTTAGGAATTAGATTAAGAATCTTTGGATCTAAACTATACATATTTGGACCTAGACTAATGACCTTAAAAAGTGGTCTGGTGATCTTCAGATTTAGTTTTCAATAGTCTTCTACTATAAAAAAAAACTTTATCTTACTATAGTATGTTATTTTGACCTATAAATACAAATTTGGTGTTTTTAACATGTAAAGGTTTTAATAAAGTGGTTTTAATAGGTAACAATAACATACACATAATAGTTAATGTAAAACACTCATTTTGTACTTTACACTAGTAACAAGTTATATTAAGCACATATAAATCAACTTAAAAGGAATAATATTAAGGGAAAAAGGATTTAAATACTTGGATACAATCAGCCATTTTATGGTCTCATCATTTCCCATCTCCCTTAACCTATTTCAAGTCCTCTTCAAAGTTAAGGTCTCTAATGTTTCATTCTAGACACAATATATCCTAATTTATTAATGAAGCCATAAATTTTAATGAAATGTGTTCTATTATAGTTGGGATTGGATGATGTAACCATTACATGCCCTGACCTAGGTATTAAATCTTTCAAAATGTTATTCTATCTAAAGTAGTGCATTATATGATTAGGGCCCAAGCCTTAAAATCGATGGTGGTATATAACACATGCCAATCCATTATTGATTATATATTTGGAAAAACTATTTTATTATTTATATTATATTTATGAATCTTTTGAAACACTATTTGAGGTTTTTGGGAGAAATGACTTCTTTTATTTTCAAAGGAATACTCCATGAATCCCATGTTTGATTGCAAGTAGCAAGGCTTGTATTAAAATGGATTTGAACATACTAATAAAAATCATTCAAAGATTTCCTTAGGGTAGTTGGATGTTATACCATAGTCATGGTATTATATTAAATATTTAAAAAAATTGGTTAACTTATCTGATTTAGGGAACCCAGGCCTCATTTAGATCCTAATAATTTTGACATGCAAAAATTATTCTTGTATCGTATCCCTCCATGCATTCTAATATTCCAATGTATAAACTAGAAATCATCAAGGTAAGCTTTACCCATAAACAAATTAATTATGAGATATGACATTTGTCCTAGGATAAATTTACATAAATATAATTCACATAAATAATTTTTTTGCTTAGTTGTACTAGTGTGATAGACATCCATAATGTTTTTTTCATTTTTTAAGTCATGTGAAAACCCACATGAAATTATGAAAAGCTACTGTATATAGACTTTTCATTTTATAAAAAGGCCATACCTAAACCTTTGAGTTATACAATTAATAAGTTTCTTTCTTAGTTCATAGGCTATTTATAGTGTGGATTTTTTTTCCTTTTGTTCCCTCTCTTCTTTAAGATCACTCAACTTTTTATTTTCTACCCTCACCTACCTTAGGGTTTGATAGGTTTTCTCAAGGTATTAATGATGTGATCAAACTATAATCAGTCAAAAACACCATGGTCTATTTGGTCTAGAGGTGTTGGTATTTATTCTTTTAACTGAGCTATTTTACTATCTTTACTAAGGGACTAGTTTTTAGTTTTTAAAAGTCATTTTATAAATATAAAATATCATCTTACTTACCTAATAGTATTTATTTAAGGAATGATATTTTCTCCAATTGTTGACTCATGTTTACCTATGCTCTTGATAATGATTTGAATTATTTCATATTCTTTTCCTCATCCTTCCGATAAGCCTACTCCTCTTCTTCTATGACTAAAGCATTTTACTTTTCTAATAGTCGCTTGGATGAAGAGGTTGGATAGGGATCTATTCCTACTTTTTTATCTATAATCTCCTCCAAGATACATGCAATAACCTATATGCATATGGATGGATCCTCTACAACCCTTTGCTCTAGAATTTTTTCCAAGTCCATGATTATTCTAGACTGAGGTTTCCAAAGATTTATGCAACACATTATCTTTTGTCAAAATCATCCTCTTAAAAGAAGATAAGTATTTTTATTATCTTAGGTACATTTTTTGATGGTGACTCCTCAATTAGCATCTTTTTCCTTCTTACGTTTCTTGTTACCCCATGTTGGATGATCTACAAAGATTCTCCTTCATAATAAGATATTTACATAAGAAATATTTATGTAGTAGTATGATTCAAGGATTCATTGATGATGGATTTATAATTCATTTTCCTCTACTTCTTCTTCATTTTTTGTTTTGGAGAAAGTTCTTCACTTAAAATTTATTATGTCAAGCCAGATTTGGGTGTAAAATAAGAGTTTAATGGACTTATTTTGTCCTATGTTTTTTACTATATTTTTATTGACAGAACACCTCCTATTTGGATTCTTTTTCCACCTTATTCAAGAAGGGGTGTTGGAATTTTATTTTTTATCAATGCATGGTGTATAATATATGATACACCATTCACATATATATCTCACATTGACCTAGATGGTACCATACATAGAGTAATACATATTTACCTTCCCTTGAGGTTTTTCTAATCCATGTCTAAGATGATTCAAAATATTGATGGAACCTCCTGATTATTATCCATATTATCCATCACATGTGAAAAATGTGATGGCCTGGTAGGCTATGGTATTTCAAGATTCTAGAATAATCTATCACGTAATTCCATTATTGACTCCTTAACGGATGATGAGAAATGTAGGCATGAGTTCTCCTTTGTCATGAAATATTTGAATTAGGACTTTAAAGAAAGATCTAACCGATTTCTTCATCCTTATCTTTGGAATCAAATATAATTGGCTGATAATGGCCATGTTAACTAGAATATTGATTTCTTTCACCTTTAAATGCTCCCCTTTTAGGCTTGTGATATTTTAATCTACTAGTTACTAATCATATCAACGAATTTTTTTGAGAAACTTTAGACATCCTTCTTCTTAAAATAACCTGGACATAGATTCATCTTTTACTAAGAGCTTTGCTCATTAAAGTTAATAATTCATCTAGCCCATCTGTAAAGTGTGCTAACAATCCACAATGATTTTAGGAAATTCTTGGTACATAATTGAGAATGTGGTTAACATGATTTCAAAAATATGTGAGAGTGTAATTAGTAAGCATGAGAGACATAATTAGTTTGAAAAATTGTAGTTAGTTGAAAATTTAGAAATCCTATAATGATTCTCATGGCTCTTGAAATATCTTGGGGTTGAATTAGGTATGAGATTAGATGTTTTTGGATAAATGAAATAATTATTTTGGCATGTGGAAATATTTGAGGTGACTCAAAGTCTTATTTTCATTTCTCCTTCATGCCAATTATGTCCATTTTCTTTCATATTTTCTCCATAGAAACCCATCCCTCATACCACATTCAATCCTTATCATGATGATCCTTACAAGTACATTTTATATGAATATATTTAACTATGTCATCATGATGACATCATGACCTTATAATTATGTATTAGTTTTATGAAATGTGATTTTAATATAATGAAAGAATTTTTTTAATGGTATAACATATTATCAAATTTTTAAAATGATTTTGTAGAATATCCTTTCCTAGGAAAGTCCCCTCTTTGATTATCCTTTTTTTTAATATTTATTTTTGAAAAGTTCCTTCTAAATGACACTTTCAAACTAAAAATTAATCTTAATCATTTAAAAATGAAATATAAATATTTGAATTACCTATGGTTGTACTTATTCCTATTTTTGACAAATGTGTTAGGATGAGAAAAATAGAAAGTTCAATGCAAACTATTATACAAGTGAAATTTGAGTATTATCTATATTGATTTATACCCTAAAAAGGTTGTCATTTGTTGGTTTTAAAAAATTTCACTCTTTTTCTCTTTTCATTTTTTTCTTATATATATATATATATATATATATATATATATATATATAAATTTTTTGGAAGAGTATTTATATTTACTAGCTTTAAATCCTCTTTCTTTATTAAACTCAAAATATCATCTTATGATGTAAGAACAATTTTCTTTCAGATAACAAAATTATTCTCAAAATCTGACTTAATTTTTTTAATTAAATACTTGGAGTTAGTCATAACCAACTTAGTGGATCACAATCAAATTGTACACATTGAATCAGAGAAAGATGATTTGATGATGCATGATTGAATATAAAAAGTCAAAAGGACTCAATAAATGTGTAGAAGTGACAAGTGTCAAGCTCATGGTGCACAGTTAAAAAAATTGAGAATGTTCCCATCAATCAATGGTATTTGTTATAGCACACAGATCCTGAATAATGGTGATAAATAAGTCAAGACTTTAACAAATCCCCAAGATGAGTGAGAAGGTGAGAAGTGTCACCATATCAAGTGTAGTTAAAATATATAATGGAGAGAAAATCTTTCAAATTTCAAATGTCTCAAGACTTCTATGAGAGTGACAAGTATCACCATCTCGGTAGGTAGTCTGAAGATCTAATAACATGTGATAGAGTTGACATGTTAATAGACATGAAGATAGATCCAAGAATGATAAGTGGTACCATATTAGGTTTGCATGTGTTAGATAAATGGTTTTTGAGCCCTTTCATAAGTTAACAAGTCAATTGGCCTATGAGAAATCATAGAGATGACATGTGTCATAACCATGATAAATAGAAAAAAGATTAGCCAATAAAATTTAACCTCCTAGATTTTGATCTAAAAATGTAAAAGGAAAGTTGGCCTTTTAAAGAACTGAAGTCAAATGAGAAGTTACCACATGGTAAAAGGGCACTAGGTTGGGAGAGACTGATTGTGAAAAGTGTAAAAATCCCACAAATCTACCAAATGGCATGATTTCAGATGTTGAGTATAAATATTGACTAATAATGTCTAACTAACTAGATCTAGATCGACAGTGTGAGGTAAATGTGGACTTTTCAAAATACCTAGAATGAATAGATAACTAACAAGTGTCTTAATCTCAATGAGTGACCAAGAAAATTGATAATTTACAATCAAACATGCATTTAATAGATCGATGATGGAAATGAGATCAAACTTTTCAAAGGGTTTGGGTCAATTGTGGTAGTGGCATTTGTCATAACCATGATAGACTAGATATAGGTCAATGGTCAAAATTTGATATTGGGTTTAAAGGATCAATGGAGCACATTTTATATGAGTAGATGAGATCAATGGTACAAGATGAAGATGGATATTTCAAAAAATCTCAAAGTGAATTTGGAAGTGACACGTGTCTAGATTAGAGCCAAGTAAGCAGCTTAATTAGTTTTAAGCCCCATAAATACATAGTTGGATCTAATGTGGCATGCCACATGTTAATATTTGGGTTAAGGGTTAAAATTGATGGCTCCTTCATGGATATATAAGAATTAGAGGCACAAAAGAAGGTCTATGGGCCATTCAAGAGCATATTTTTATCCATGAAGAATTTTATGCCCTTACCATATGTGGAACATCTCAATTCCATGGCATGTACTAGAGGAAATGCATTTATCTAGGAGGTTCCATATATGCAAGAAAAGGGTCAAGGTTATAACTGGATAGTTACACATGATGTCAAAGTTTGTTCAGCCTCCACCATAAAATTTCTCCTTTAAAATCATGTAAAAAGGCATCTCCCATCAAGAAATCAAAGGGTATGATTTAAATTTTCATCTTTCATTGTAGAGATAATTAGAACAATTATTTTTCTTTAAAATGAATGAATATTTTAGGTGTGGTAAGGAACATTTTCTAACTGGGAGCATCTTGGCAGAATTTGGAGGGATGGTTTATAATTTTGAAAATTACAACCCATAATCCCAGATTTTAATAGGGTGTAAAATGTATAAATATATTAATTCTCTTCTATTTTCAAATTTTTATCTAAGTCTAGGTTCTGTAGAAAAAATTTAGATCAACTACTATGTGTAGATATTGTCTTCCTTGCTAAGGTGGTTGTAGGTGTATGTCCATTTGAATTCTTTGAGAGCATGTTTATGTCTCCCTTATTTAACATGGATAAATCTCACCATGCTTTTCCCAATGGAAACATTTTGAAAAAATGATGTATGTAATGTCTCTTTTCATGTGAATGAAAATTATTGTTGTTCTTTGTTATTTCCTATTCATGAAGTGTAGCCATGTGTTTTGCAAGTTATGTTGACTGGATATTTGGTTTTATGTTAATTATTGATTATCATTCTAATCATAGATCTATACTATAAAACCTTTCTACATTATTTTAGGATATGTTGTTGAATAACTTATTAGCTCACCCTAGGTTTATGGATTTGATAGGGAAAAGTGTTTGTAAACTTAGTTTTAGTATATGTTCTAATATTTTAGGGATCATTTGGAATTTACCATTATCATGTCTTTGAGTTATTCCTACATCATTTCTAAGGATAATGCCATGAATAATATAAGAAACTCTACTATTTGAGAATCACCAGCAACTACCACTATTTTTTTATTTAATTAACAATTTGTCCTACCTTATCCTACCCTATAAATAATACACACATGTTAAATATCACAAGTGTTATTTCCTAAAAAATGCATAAGATGTCACTTGTGTAACATGCATTTGCATCTTGTGCTTTAAATATTAGCATTGTATGCTTTCATCCAACCTTGTTGAAAATTATTTGGAATGAAGATTGGAGTCAACTTCCCATCTATCTTCTGTAGCTTATATGTAATCTAGACCATTTGTTCATTTTGTGTGACAACCATTCCTAGGTGCAGTGAAAAACTTTGGTTATGCATTGGTCACATATGTTCCTCTTTGTGTTAAAAAGCCCCATTAAGGTTGAATTTTATCTCTCCATGTGATCAAGCTATACCTTATGTCCTCTCACCTTGGTTCAGGTAGAGCCAAAAGTAGCAGGGAGATGACCATACCCTTTGTCAGTGCCTCTTAATCATTTTCTCCATTTGGTCCATTCTTGATACCAAACCCTCCCCCAGCTACAATGCTATACTAGCAAGTTTTTTATCTTTATTTTTTATTTACTTCGAGTGTGCAAAGTCAATAAAAAGAGTTATACAATTGGGAACCAACACTTTGATGACATTGTTGCTATGGATTAAATTCATGTCTTGGTTACTTTTTTTACTAGGGACTCTTGTAGAAAACTATAAAGTATTTCATGTTGTGAATTTATCTATTGTTATTTTCTGCATTTGGACTATCTTTGTTCTGAACTCCATATGACTCCACTAGGGGATGTGCTAGGAATTGAAATATTTGACAATTTGACTCCTGCTAAGTTTATTACAAAGAGATGTTAAAATTACATGTTAGAAGGTGATTTTTCCCTTTTGAACATCATTCTAAAAAATTTAGTTTCTTTATGCTTCTTATCTCATCATTAAAATTAGCAAGTATGTTTTTATCATATTTCACAATAAATCTGTTAAAATTTATATTCTAGAATTGTGATTCTAGTGGCAATTCCAACTTTATTCTCTAGTTTTAAGGAATATTGGTGCCTAGTTTGAATATCTTAATTTTTAGCTTTGAGTGTTTTCTTGCTTGTAAAGATAGAATGGTTGATATCATCCTTCAAAGGTGACATGTCCAAGAAACTTATTTCACCCATATGTATTCATCAAAGAAGAGGGAAACAAGTTTGGATGCCTATTGAATGGCAAAGTTTAGTTTCTAAATAATGTCTTGACTACCAAGATTCTAATAATCTTTAAAATTTTATTGAATTTCCAATTACTAGGGACTTTCGTATCTCTTTTAGTCAATATAAAACTTGTATTCCTATCTATTATCCAACTCTTTCTCAACCAACTGAATCCCCTCCCAAGTTTGGTCTTACAAGCCCCCCTCATTCAATCCCTCACATCCCTTTACTAGTTGTTATTGAACCTCTAATTAAACCAATCATAAGGCATAGGAACCCAGATGTGAATGAATGTCCTATATTACACATTCCCAAATTCAAGCATGTAAATTTTGATGACATGGAAGGCTTTCCCAATGAAATCCCAAATTAAGTAAGGAAATGTCTTCCAAAGTTTCAAGGGAATAATGCAGTGCATGGTGATCAAAACTTGAGAGATTTTCATAATGTTATATAATATTATGAGGTTTATCACACGGATGTGTGCATTAAGTTATCTATGCACATACTGGAGGAGTGTACTTGTGAATGTTTCAATTCTCTTCCACATGGATGTATTGATTCCAAGGCTCCCAAAAACCTATGGTTGGCATTCAATATGGCCATCCAAATTGAGAATAACAAAAAGGCTGTGGGAAAGCCCATGAACAAGTAGGATGATGTGAAGTTTGACAATCTTGAAAGAACATAGTCCACTAAGAATTCTAATCTTAAGGATATGGTTAAGAATCTAGCCTCCACTGTCAAAGAGATGTCATACAAAATTTATAGGTTTGATAAGGGGGTCCATCACATGTCTACCAGTCAAGAGAAGGATCAAAATCCAAATCAAGCACAAATAGGGCCTATTTTTGATGATCAAGTTAATGCTAGAGGGAAGAGGCTTGAACATGATGAAATAATAGATAGACATCAAAATAGAGGGGCTATGAAATAGGCGTTTGATCTCATAAATGCTAAGGTGAATATATTAGGTTGTGACATTTATGTTGATTGGTGTGAGAAGTTCTTCCTTATACATCCTCCATGTGATACAACTGAACTAATTGATGAAGATGTTGATGAACCTGAGTTTTCATCATCCAGTGATGATATTGTGATATTTAATTGTCAAAGTCCTCAAAATAAGATATATATCTCCATAGAATTGATGAGTGCTATTACTATTGATCAGTTTTGAGTGTGGTATAAAATTTATGTCTCCCAACTTATGAATTTGATTTTGAGGTTAATATGGTACATGTATATAAATTACCTATTTATGATTTTAAATTTTTAAGATTAATGATTATTAAAAAATATGATGTGAAAATTTTTGCAGTTGAGGATAAGTAACTACTAATTAATGCAATAATTGCCTAAGAGAAGGAATACTACTTGAGAAGTAGGAAACTAGTTGATGCTCCTCAAGCCACTACCCCATAAAATCCAAGGGCATGAGATGTAACTAAGTAATATAAAAAAATATTTTAGTTCTTAATACTTCTAAACTAGTACCCATTTCCCAATTTGCTAAGCCTAGAGGTGCTCCCACTAAAAATAAAATACCTTTGCTATCTAGTATTCTTAAGGGTGTGAATGATGTTAAACAAAATCAACCTTTGAAATCTGCTACTATCCATGTAAATCCACCCCAACCTACTCTAATTTACACCTTAAGTGATTATATTGTAGTTGAAGGTGTTTTTACCCTTCCATAAAATACTCTTCTTCCTTAGTATAGTATATGTGATATGGCCAAAGTGTTGAGCCAACTAAAAATCACCATGCCACATGTAAAAATATTAAGAATACCTGAGCATAAGAAGAAGGTATTTGACTACATGGGATTTGGTGAGAAGTTAGATATAAATGAAAATGATTTACTGCAAACACCCCCAGAAAGTGATGAAGAATTTGAATAGGTTGTTGAACCCACTTTGAAAGTCTATTTGGGGACTGCATTAGTAGAGAGTTACCTGAATGCAAATCCATTTTATACAACCTTATTGATCAATGGTCTTATTGTCCATAATTTCATGTTTGATTCTGGTGCTTCTTATAACATAATGCCCCTGGGTGTCGTTAATGAGCTCAAAGTTTAGATTTCATCAATATGTTCTAAGTGTTATTCCATGGACTCACAAAAAGTTCTAGTTATTGGACAAGTCAAGTGGTTGATAGTGCATTTGGGAGTGCATCCAGGTAAGTGTTTGAATAAGGATAGTTGTGGAATACCCACCTATGTGGGGGATTCTATTGTCACATAAATAAGATGCTAGTATGAGTGTAAGTATATAAATAGACCTTTTATACTCCACCATTCTATTAAAGTGTAAGATCGTCAAAATTTATAAAGAGATGAAGATTATACATGTTATTGAATATCCAAAAATTTCTCAAAATTAAGTATTGTGCACATATGTTGGGCTTTATAACATTATTGGGAATTTTGACACTAATTAGTAGACTCTTGCTCTTGATGTTGAACATAACAATAAATGTGTAATTTGGAAGGTGTGTTTTGATGGGGCTTTCTCCAATCTTGGAGATGGAGTAGGGGTTGTATTTTATGCCCCCAATGGTAAGTATTTAAAATTTCCTTTTCATCTATCTTTTGATTTCATTAATATTACCACTAGTATGAGGTACTCTTGCTTGGTTTATGTATTGCCCACAAACATGTAATGAAAATATTGATTACCAAGGGTGATTTTGATCTAGTGGTAAATCAAGTCCACAATGCTTACACCACCAAAAACAAAAGGTTGAAACAATATCAAAATGTTGTTTAGGATTTACTTGAATTAGTTAATGAATTTAATCTTTGTTATCATGATAGAAGTTTATCAAAGATGCTAAGAGATTTTTAGGGTTTGTTGCTCAATTTGACATTCCAAATATAAGCCCTCATTGTTAGTATCAAGTGAAGGTACTTGTTAGGCCTTCAATCCCAAATAATGTTCATCATTGGTAGGTTTTTGATGATGATGACTAGATTAAGAGGTTTCTAAATTTTGAATAAATGTTTCATGATCAGCTCATGGACCTAAAATCTATGGTTCAGGTTTATGATGGAAAAATAAACCTTGTTTGGGAAGGACATTATCTAGATGAAGACAAACATGTTCCCTAGAGGATTGGTGATTTTAAAGTTATATTTTGATTGAGCATATAGAATCACAACTTAAGACACATTAATATAAAAGGATGTTATTGAGTGTAATTTGAGTTCTCATGACAATCCAAGGAAGGTTTGGATGGGTACTCACCTAAGTGTAGATGAGAAATAGGATTACATGTAATTAATAAGAAAGTACTAGGATTGTTTATGAGGGTATTATTATGAGTTAAAATCATACAAGGAAGACTTGTTCCAACATGTCATCTCATTAAAACCTGATTGCAAGAATTTAAAGTAGAAACATATATCTATTAACCCAATCTTGGCCACTAAGAAGTGGGATGAATTTTAGAAGATAAGGGATGGTGGTATAAATCATCCCATTGGGTATTCATCATGGGTTAAAAATTAGTCCCTGTGAGAAAGAAAAATGGTGACATCCACTTGTGTGTGGGTTTCTTAAATTTTATAAAAGATTCTTTAAAAGATAAGTATCCCCTACCCAATATGAAAAACCTTTTGAAAAGTTTTATAGGATCAGATATGTTGTCCAATTTATATGGATTCTTGGCATATAACTAGGTTATGGTTAAGGAATCTAAGAGACCCAAGACTACATTTACAATGCCTTAGGGTACATATGATGCCTTAGGGTACATGTGTATACATGAGGAAGCCTTTCAGGTTAATGAATAATGGTACAACATTTCAATGAGCTAAGGATGTTACTTTTGAAGGGATGATTAACAATTTTAAAGTTATGTATCAAGATGATATTATTGTGTACTTGAGGACTAGATTGGAATATTTAAATCATCTAGAAAAAGCGTTGATTAGATGTAGGGATTTTGACATGTTGCTTAATCCAAAGAAATGTCACTTTAGAGCATAATAGTCCATGTTATTGGGAGATTCAGTGTCCAAGGATGGTATCATGATTGACCTTGATATGGTAGAATCCATTGATGAATTACCCATCCCATAGTCCAAGAAGGGAATTCAGTCCTTCTTTGGACAAATTAATTTCATAAGGAGGTTTGTTTTTAAATTTGTAGACATTACTTTGCCTATCACTTCTATGTTGAAGGACCAAACCATCAAGTGGGAAGAGAAGGACATGTAGTAATTCAATGACATAAAGGGAGATTTAATGTCTACTCCTATTTTGGCTATCCCTTATTACTCTAAGACATTTTAGATATTCTCTTTTACATCATACAATATTATTATTATTATTATTATTATTATTATTATTATTATTATTATTAGTATTATTATTATTATTATTGTCCTTTTTCAAAAGAATGAAGATGATCATGAGTATCCCATAGCTTTCTTTAGAAAAGCTATGGAAGGTGCTAAATTGAATTATGTCATTATGGAAAAATAAGATTTCACTCTTTTTAAGGACATTAAAATTTTCAAGCCTTATATTATCAATTCAAAAATTATTGCTCACATCCTACATACCATGGTGAAGGACATTTTAACTCACACTAAAGTATCTAGCAAGAGATGCAAGTGGGTCAACAAGTTACAAGAGTATGCCATGAATATTTAGACCACCAAGTTAGTGTGAGGAATGGGTATAGACAAGCTCATGGCTAGGACCAATTTACAAGCCATTGAGGTAAACACTGCTATTTTCAATATTAATGATTCCACAAGTCAATTAAATATGTCTCCATGTTATAAAGACATTATCTATTACTTGTAAAATATTAATTATCCCCCTAACTTAGATAGGAATCAAAGGAGGATTTTTAATCTTATTTATGAAAAATACCTCTTAACTACAAATGGACTTGCATGGAAGGATTTGGATAGGGTTCTCCTAAGATGCATGCTAGAAGAACAAATTATTGACTTGATTGAAGACTTCCATAGTACAGTATGTGATGGTCATTTTTCATATAAAGTTACAACCCATAAAATTATGCTAGATGTTTAATGGTGGCCATAACTATTCAAATATGTTTCACAAAAAGTTAAAAAATGTGAAAAATGCCAGTGCTTTGCTATAAGATGAAAGCTTTGAGTTCACTTCCTTTACATCTTATGATAATTGAAGACCCATTCAAACAATGGGGAATGGATTTCATTAGAGAGATTGTTGATTCTTAAAGCATTAGACATAGATGGATACTAGTTGTAACTAACTATTCCACAAAATGGGTTGATGTGGTCCCTATAAAGAAGGCTATATACTAGGTGCTTATGGATTTTTTACTAAATTGGATTATTTGTAGGTTTGGTGTTCCTATAAAAATTACTAATGATAATTCCATGAGATTCAAAGCAAATCCTTTAGTGGCATTGTGAAAAGAGTATGGGATTGAATTGACCTATGGTTCTAATTATAACCCTCATAGAAATGGGCAAGCAAAATCCATTAATAAGAACTTACTAAAAATCATTAGATGAATATTAGAATTAAATAAGAAGTGGGGTGAGTAACTAAAGTTTACTTTGTGGGATCATAGGATCGTGCCTAAGAGAGCTACAGGCAAAATTCTTTTTGAGCTTGTCTATGGAGCTCAAGAAGTTTTCCCTGTGAATCTCCAATTACCAGCCTATCAGTTCATGCAATAATTAGAAGATGATGAGCAAATCAACCACTATGAAAGTAGGATGAAATAAATTATTGAGCTTGATGAACTTTGAATACAATTTCATGAAAGACACCTCAAGTTCAAAGAAAATATGAAGAAGATATTTATTAGGAAGGTCACTCTAAGAACCTTATGAGTAGGGAATCTGGTTCTACTTTGGGACAGTATGCATGAAGAGATAGGAAAGCATGGAAAATTTGATGCCTAATGTATGGATCTCTATTCCATTGACAGTTAGATTAGAGAACACACTTTCTTCATAAGAGACCTAGATGGTGAAATATTAGAGCTTCTAGTCAATAAAAACATCTGAAACACTTCCTTAATTGAGTCTACAAATGTGTAAATAATTATATTATGTATAGTCTTTTTGCTCTGTTATTTTATCACTCATTTTCTTTGGGCCTTGCTTGTATATTTTCCTTTCATGTTTTTTGTCGTGTATTCATTTTCAAAACCTCCTGATCTATTTATTTTAGTCTACTATTATTTTTTTGAACCTTTATGGGTGGGTGTTTGATAATCTTTTTTTCAAAGTTTTAACTTCATGAATAAATGGATCGGCACCTAGTCATATGATCTAGAGTTTTTTAAACACATATAGGGGATGTACATCCCTAGGTGAGAGCCAATGTTGGTGATGAAAATTTCATTGAAGCAATTGAACCCTTTTTGAGTTTCAAATGTATAATTTGTAAAGCTAATTTTAATTCATGTCTAAGCATCTTAAAACACTTGTTCTAATTACCCTAGCTTAGGCCCTTTAATTTAAACTCTAATTTGGTAGGAATAATTTATGTGGGAATGCTTCAAATATGCCATGGACTTAGTTTAATTTTATACTAAGGTTTGGTCATGTTTATTAACTTGACCAAACCTTAGTGTAAAATTCATATTTGGTTCCTTTTATATTCCATGGCACTTGGTCCCTTTTATCTATATTCACAGTCTAGCTAATGTGTGACCACTTTGTTATAAACATAGCTCAAAGTCCTATCCTTATTATTATATCATGTACAATAGAATGTTAGGCTAAGAATTTATATTAATTTATTTATTCCCTAATCTCTAACTTAATTATTTTCATTAATTAACTTTGAGCCAATCACAACTAACCTAGTTGATCACAAAGGAATAGTGCATGTTGAATCAGGGAAAGATGAACTGATGATGCATGATCAAAGATGAAAAGTGAAAAGGACTAAGGAAAAGTACATAAATGATAAGTGTCAAGATTGAGGTTCATGGTTAAAATATCAAACATGTTCCTATTAATTGACAATACGTACAAAAGCATACAAATCTTGATCGATGGTAAGAAATAGGTCAAGACTTCAACAAAACCATGGGATGAGTGAGAAGGTGATAAGTTTAACCATTTTATAATAAATTCCAAGATATAATAAATATCGAAGAGTTGAAATGTCAAAGGTCCTAAGATCTCTATGAGAGTGACAAGTATCACCATCTCAATAGGTAGTCCAAAGATCTAATGGCATGTGATAGGGTCAACATGTCAATAGAACTGTAGAGAAATTTGAGAATGACAAGTCATACCATCTTAGGTGCTCAGGCAATAGATGAATGGTTCATAGGCACATATATAAGTCAATAAGTTAAAAATCCTATAATAAATCATGGAGATGAAGCATGTTGTAACCGTGGTAGATTGAACAAAAAATAGCTAATAGTATTCAACCTCCTAGTTCTTGATCTAATGGTGCAAAAAAAAAGTTGACCTTTAAAAGAACTCAAGTCAAATGAAAATTTACCATGTAGTGAAAGGGTACTAGCCTAGTAGAGACGAAGTATTTAGAGTGAAGAAAATACCATGAAACTACCAAATGGCATGATCTCATATGTTGGGTATAAATATCAACCAATAACATTTAATTGGCTAGAACTAGATCAATGGTATAAGGTAAAGGTGGACTTTTCAAAAGACCCATAATGAATAGATACATGCCAAGTTCTTAATTTTTATGAGTGATAAAAAAATAGATGGTTTTCAATCGATCATACATCTAATGGATCGATGACATAAATGAGAGAATAATTTTTAAAGGGTTTGGGTCAAATATAGTAGTGATGTGAGTCACAACCATGATGAATTAGATATAGACCAATGGTCAGAATTCAATCCTAAGTTTAAAGGATCAATAGAGTGTATTTGATCTAATCAGATGAGATCAATGGTGTGAGATGACTATGGACATTTCAATAGAGCTCAAACTGAATGTATAAATGACATGTGTCTAGATTGGATTGAAGTAAGTAGCTTAGTCACTTTTAATCCTCATAAATGCCTACTCGGATCTGATGTGGCATGCCACATGTCAATATGTGGTAATATTTATCTTAAGAGTTAAAATTGATGGATATTTCATAGACAAACAATAATTCAAATCACAAAAGAAGGTATGTGGGACATTCTAAAGTATATTTTTGGATATAGATTATTTTTTATCTCTACCATAGCTGGGGCATCTCAATGCCATCATTGTAAGAGCAAGTTGTTCCATGGTATGCATAAGAGGAAAGGCAATTGTCCATGAGGTTATAGATATGAAAGTAAAGTTTCAAGGTAATATATAGATGTTACACATGAGGATAATGTTTCTTTAACATCCACCCCAAAATTTCACCTTCTGGATCATGTAAAAAGGCATTTTTAGTCAATAAATCAAAGGATTTATTACAAATTTGATACCAAAAAAATAGGCCAACCCGTTAGAGGCCATAACTTTTGACTCGTAACTTTGTTTGAGATATTAAAAAAACCAAAATGACCATATCAAAAATTTAAATTCAGCCCTAAGCCATTTTATCTACTTGGATTTGATTTATATATTTTTTGAAGGCCAAACATGATCATTTGAAGGTCTAAAATTAACTTTTAATTTTTTTTTTTTGAATTTTCTATTTTTCAAAATTGTATAAATTCAGAAATGAAAATCAACCTCAATTAAATTTCATCCCATAGGCTAATTTTAGCATTTAGGATATTTCAATAAAAATTTAGGGCTATTCGTGCTTTTATGCATAACATACCAAAAATGGTAGTTTTTTTCTAGATTTTAGTTTTTCTAAAAATAAGAATTTTTTTTAAGATTTTAGTTTTTTTTTGCTTGTAAACTCAAAGTGTTGAGTTAAGGATTATTTAATCATGGTTTATATTTATAATTATCATCAAGTTATTCAATACAAATTATTGTTATGAAATTTGGCCTATTAGTAATTTTAATTTGTCTTGTTAGTTTTTGGTTTAATTATCTAGGATGAGAGAAAGTTTGAATATTGGAGGAGTAAAGAATGGTGAGAGGATGAGGAAGTATTGCACAGTTAAAATGAACTATACAAGAGCTATAGATGGAAGTTTAATAATTAACAAAGGTTATCAACAGTCAATAGAGAAGACAAGATCATGATGGGGAAGATGATAAATAAGTTTAGCAATAAGATAAACAACAAGAAAAACCACCATCAATGGAAGAGAGGATGGTTCAAGATTTAAAAGGAAGGAATGAAGGAATCAAGGTTGATGTTATAGATTATGGAGGTAGTTTAAAACTAGAGGAGTTAATAGATTGGATGAATAACATTGAAAAGTTCTTTGAGTGGAAGACTATGAGAGAAGACATGAAGGTAAAGTTTGCATACATGAAATTAAAAGGTCATGCAATGATTTGCTGGGATCACCTATAGAAAGAGAGATAGAGAATTGGTAAAGAGAAGATTATTTCATATAAAAATATGGAGAAGAAGCTGAGAGAGAAATTTATTCTTATGGATTATGCACAAACCATATATAGAAGATTTCATAATTTGAGGCAAAAAGATAATAGTATACAAGAGTATACAGATGAATTTTATAAAATTTATATATGAGTGAAGCATGATGAAAAAGAAGAGCAGATGGTTGTAAGGTATGTAAATGGTTTCAAAATTTTAATTCAAGATGAATTAAGCATGTATGGAATGCTTAACATGGAGGAGTCTTATCAATTATCTTTGAAGGTAGAAGAAAAGAAAAATAGATAGAATTTTAGAAGAACATCTCCTAGTCCAAAAAGAGGGAGACCCCATAAAATAATGGGATGAGGTGGGTTTAATACCAATAGAGGTGGCCTTAATGCCAATAAAGGTGAATCATCACGTGGTGCAGAAAGGCAAGATGATAATAGGCAAGGGTTTCAATAGAAACAAAGAGGAAGAGGATTTCCAAGAGGAAAAAGTTATGGTGGTGCTAGAGGATGGATTCTAAATCAAACTAGATTCTATATCTATTATAGATGTGAATAATAAGCATAGAGAGCATTTGAGAGTCCACACTATCACAATCAAGAAAGGAAGCAAGAAGATCACCCAGGATTAAATCTAGTTGAAGTATAAATAAAAGAGCTAAATACTGAGGTTGCACCAATAGATTTTGAAGATAACCTTATGATGAGAAGAACCATGATTTCTATAATAAAATATCAAGTGTATAATAATGAAGGTAGTGATTCATGATTACAATCAAATATTTTTCAAACAAGATGTAATTTAGGTGGAAAGGTATGCAAAGTATTTATAGATGGTGGTAGTTGTGAAAATATGGTTTCTAAAGAAATGATTGAGAAACTAAATCTACAATGTAAAAAGAATCCTAATCCTTATCAAATTTCATGGTTTAAGAAAGGGAATGAGTTTGCATTAGATAAAAGGTGCTTAATCAAGTTTTCTATAAGAAAAGGTTATAATGATGAAATATGGTGTGATGTTATTCCAATGGATGTATGTCATGTGTTATTAGGAAGACCATGGCAATTTGACAGGAAAGGAATTCATGATGTAGCGAAATTCACATACACTTTTTGAAAAGGTGGTACAAAAATATTATTGTTACCTCCTAAGGATGAAGAAAATATAGAAAGCATGCTCTCTACTAAAGAATTTATCGAAGATATGAAGGTAGCAGGTTGTTGTTATGAATTAGTAGCAAAGAAAGAAGAAACAAAAATGGTTCTAATACCAATAGAAGTAGTAAGATCATTGAAAGAATATGTAGGTTTTATGCCTAATGAGTTACTAGATGGTTTACCACCAAAAAGAGATATTCATCATCACATTGATTTGATTCTAGGATCATCTCTACCCAATCAATTAGCTTATAGGATGAGTCCAACAGAACATGCAAAATTAAATAAATAGATTATTAAATTGCTAAGAAAGAAAGTGATAAGGGAGAGTATGAGTCCATGTGCAACACCAAAATTGCTAACTCCAAAGAAATATGGAGGAAGGAGAATGTGTGTGGATAGTAGATAAATTAAAAAAATTACAATAAAGTATAGGTCTCATATACCTCGTTTAGATGATATGATAGATGTGCTTGTAGGAGCAAAATATTTTACCAAGATTGATCTAAGGAGTGGCTATTATTAGATTAAAATTCATTAAGGAGATTAGTGGAAAATTACATTCAAGACTAGGGATGGATTATGAGTGGATGGTGATGCCATTCGTATTATCTAACGCACCTAGCAAATTTATGAGGATGATGAATACAATACTACAAGAATATATTGGTAAGTTTGTGGCTATTTGTTTTGATGATATTTTGATATTCAATAAGACTAAATAAGAACACTTACATCATTTGAGAATGGTAATTGATTTTTTAAGAAAGGAGTTGTATGTAAATTTTAAAAAGTGCATGTTTATTCAAAATAGTTTGGTATTTTTGGGGTTTGTAATTTTAGAAGTTGGTGTGAAAAAGGAAAAAAAAAATATAAAGGCAATTATTGAGTGATGTATTCCAAAAAACATTATAGAGGTGATAATTTTCCAAGGTTTAGAATTTTTTTACCGAAAATCAATTAAATTTTTTATTACTATTGTGGCACTAATAACAGATTGCTTGAGAGGGAAGGAGTTTTCATGGACTAGAGAAGCCACATAATGTTTTGAAATTTTGAATAAGAATATTATAGAAAGGCCAATTTTAGCATTACCAAATTCTACCAATGTGTTTGAGGTTTATTGTGATGCTTCATTTGTGGGAATTGGTGTTATGTTGGGTCAAGAAGGAAAGCAAATAACATATTTTAGTGAGAAACTAAATGAGGTAAGAGAAAATTATTCTAATTATGATGTTGAACTTTATGCAATTGTACAAGCATTAAGACATTGGAGGCATTACTTGGTGCCTAATGAGTTTATACTATTTACAAGTCATGAGGTTTTGAAGTATGTGAATATACAAAAGAAGTTGAATAGTAGGCATGCAAAGTGAGTTTATTTGTTGTAGGGGTATACTTTTGTGTTGAAGCCTAAATAAATAAAATATAATTAGGTAGTTGATGCATTGAGTATAAGGGAAACATTATTAACTATTATAGTGAGTGAAGTATTTGGATTTGAAGCTATTAAAGAATTATATGCCACTGATCCATATTTTAGTAAAGTCATTGAGAGGTGCAAGAATCTATTAATAGGTGGGATAGATGCTATTAATGATGAGTATCTTATGATACAAGGTTATCTCTTCAAAGGGAAACAATTATGCATTCCAGTTGGGTCTCTATGAGATAATATAATAAGAAAATTACATAGTGGTGGTTTGGTTAGACATTTTGGTAAGATGAAGACAATAGCTTTGGTGGAGGAAAAGTATTTCTGGCCAAATATGAAGAGAGATGTGAAAATATATGTTATAAGGTGTATAATATTATAGGTGGCTAAAGGACATGTACAAAATACTAGACTTTACATGCCATTACCAGTTCCAAGAGGGCCATAGATATATTTGAGTATAGATTTTGTGTTGGGATTGCCAAACACATAGAGAGGTAATGATTCAAGTTTTGTTGTTGTAGATATATTTTCTAAAATGGTTCATTTCATTGCATGTAAGAAAACCAATGGTGCCACTAGAGTTGACAAATTGTTTTTTAAAGATATTGTGAGATTGCATGGTGTTCCAAAAAATATTAATTTAGATAGGGACATAAAATTTCTACGTCATTTTTGGAGGACTTTGTGGAAGAAGATGGATACTAAGCTAAAATTCACTAGTGCATATCACCCACAAACAGATGGATAAATAGAGGTTGTGAATAAGATCTTGGGAAATTTATTGAGATGCATAGTGGGAGAGAAACCAAAGCAATGAGACTTGGCTTTACCACAAGCAATGTTTGTATATAATAGTTTAGTGAATAGATCAATATGAAATACATATTTTAAAAAAATTTATGGAAAAAATCCTATGGTTATTCTATATTTGATACAATTTTTAGTTTCAAAATGAATTAGTGATGGTGTACAAGCATTTTTAGATCATATGCAACAGTTGCAAAGAGTAAGAATAAAGTTGAAAGAAAGTAATGATAAATATAAAGTAGTAGCAAATGTTAGAATAAGATCCAAGGTAATTGAATAAGTATATTTGTTAATGGTTTACTTGAGGAATGAAATATTTCCAAAATGTACATACAAGAAGTTGAAGTACAAGGAAATTGGACCATGCAAAATTGTGAAGAAAATCAATGATAATGCATATGATGTGATTTTACAATGGAATTTTGATATATCTCCACTATTCAATGTTTTAGATTTATATGAATCATATGGAGAATATGAAAAATTAAATTGAGATCAAAAGGTTCCAAAGAACAAGAAAGAAAAAATAGTGCAGGTTTTGGATATGAAGACAATAAGCACAAGGCAAGGGAATTATAACAAGTATTTGGTGCAATGGGAAGGATTGTAGAAAGAAGAAAATACATGGATTACTAAATGGGATTTGAATAAGATTGACAAGGAAAAATGATAGTAATATAATCAGGGTAACTCGTAGAAGCTGAGTTATTTTCAACCAGAGGAGAATGATGCAAAAAAAAAAATATACCAACCTTTCGAAGGCCATAACTTTTAACTCATAACTCCGTTTGAGATATTCCACATGCCAAAATTACCATATAGAAAATTTAGATTCATCCCAAGTATTCTCTATCCACTTATATTTGATTTCAATATTTTTTGGAGGCTATAAGTGATCATATGAGGGTCCATAATTAACCTTTTTTTTTTAATTTTCTATTTTTCAAAATTTTATAATTTTAGAACCGAAAATCAACTTAAGTTGAATTTCATCCCATAGGATAATTTTAGAATTCAAGATACTTTGTTATACTTTTAGGGTCATGCATACTTTTATGCAAAATATACCAAAAATGGTAGCTTTTTTCTAGATATATAGTAGTCTTCTAAAAATAGGAAGTTTTTTTTAGATTTTAGTTTTTTTAATTTTTTATTTTAAAATTGAAGTGCAGAGTTGAGGGTTATTTAAGCATGGTTCAGATTTGTAATTATCATCAAGTTATTCAATAAAAATTATTGTTATATAATTTAGCCTATTAGTAATTTTAATTTCCCTTGTTAGTTTTTAGTTTCCTGAAAATCTTCATCATTATTTGTAGAGGTAGTTATATCATTGATTTTTCTTGACAATGGATGAATATTTTAGGCATGGTAAGTAATATTTTCCATTTGGAATCATCTTGGTGTAATTTGGAAGGTTTCTTTACAATTTTACAAATTTCAAACCATAGTTCTAGATTTGAACAAGGTGCAAAATTTATAGATAGAGAGCTTCTCCTTTATTTTCAAGGTTGTTGTTGTTGGTCTTTTTTCCTCTAAGTATAGGTTTTACAAAAAAAATTGAAATCAATTGTTGTATGTATATCTTGTCTCCTTTTCTAAGGTGATTACAGGTGTATAGCCATTAGCAAGCTTTTAGAGCATGTTTATGTCTCCCTTATCCAACATGGATAAATCTCACCATGCTTGTCCCCATGGTAGCATTTAAAAAAAATAATGTATGAAATGTATTTTTTCATGTTAATGAAAATACTTGTTGTTCTCTGCTATTTCCTATTGATGAAGTGCAACAATGTCTTTTGCAAGCTATGTTGATTAGATATTTGGGTTTGTCTTCATTAATGGTTATCATTCTAAGCATAGATCTAGATTATAAACCCTTTCTTCATTATTTTAGGATATGTTATTGAATAACTTGTTAGGTAACCTTAGGTTTATGGATTTGAAGGGGAAACGTATTTGAAATCTTATTTTTAGTGTATGTTCTAATATTTCAAAGATAATTGGGAATTTCCCATTATCTTATATATGAGTTCTCCCTACATCTTTGCTAAGGATAATGTCATGAATAATACAAAAAACCCTACTATTTGAGAATCACCAACACACCAACACTCTTTTTTAGATATAATTAACAAGTTGTCCTACCTTGTCATACCCTATAAATAATACACACTTTTTATATATCATAGGTGTTATTTTCCTAAAAAATGCATAATATCTCACTTTTATAACATGAATTTGCATCTTGTGCTTTAAATATTAGCATTACAGTCTCCCATCTAGCCCTGTTATTGAAAATTCTTTAGAATGAGGATTGTAGTCACTTTTCCATATATTTTTAGGAGCTTGTATGTGATGTAGATATTTTTTTCATTCTACTTGATAACCCTTCATGGGTGGAGTGAATAAGTTTGGTTGTACCCTAGTCATATTTGTGCATCTTTGTGCTAAAACCCCCATGGAGGTTGAATTGTAGAATCTCTCCATGTGAGGAAGCTACCCCTTTGGTCCTCTCACCTTGGTTCAGGTAGAGTTAGAAGTAGCAGGAAGCTGACCATACCTTTTGTTAGTGCCTCTCAATCATTTTCTCCATTCAGTCCATTCTTGATGCCAAACTCTCCCTCAAATACAATTGCATACTAGTGGTTTATTCATATTTATTTCTCATTTTATTCAAGTGTGCAAGGCTAAGAAAAATAGGTTTACAACTAGGAACCAACATGTGTAATTCCATGTTATCTTTTATAAACATAGTAATTCAAGTAGCTTTCTTTCCCAATATTTTATGTTTATGTTTACTATCTTAGTCAAGATGTTTTATAATTATCTATTACTGAATTTAAATTGATTATTGGTTTAAGGATGGTAATAAAATGACATATCATAGGTTATTTTATAGTGTTTTATGAAGGCTTTGATTATCTTTGATGAAAATTGAGGGCATTAGTATGAAACTATTACCCCTAGTGTCCCAAAACATTTTAGGATTTTTTAGTACATGAAATTAACAAAATAATCAATACATACTCCTTCCAATGATATGGTGGATCAATACATAATCAATATATACTAGGACATACTCTTTCCAGTGATATGGTGGATTAATTTAACCAATGAAATCTAACTTCCATTTCTCAAAGGTTCCTAAAACCACTTGAGGTGTGAGGGGAAATTCTTTAGACAATGTAGGTTTATCCATACCTTGGAAAGGATCACATTGTCAAAAATAAATTTTCACATTCGTATGATGTGAAGGCCAATAATATCCAACCCTAAACATATTTTTATCAATATTTTTTGTTTGATATTAACCTCCTCATGGATCACCATGCAATGCTATCAATATGTCATATATATCATCTTATCGTACACACTTTCAAAGTACTAAATTAGGCCCCCATTTGAATAATACAAAATTCATAGTTAGTATTATTTATGATCAAACATTTCCTTTGTTTTAGAGTTAAATCAAAAGGAAATTTCCATGTGGATATATAGTTAACCATATCATCAAACCATGGAGAGTGAGATGAAACTATGAATAATTGTTAATCAAAAAATTATCTTCCACTATCTCATCTTCACTTGAGACATTAAACATTTCTAAGAAGTAAAAAACTAGATTATATTGTCCTTGATTATCAGTGATTATTGTATTAAATTCCCACAATAGTAGAAATAATCTAATTATCCTATCTCCTACCACCAACTTATTAATCAAATATGTTATGGCTTTATGATATTTATAAATGAATATTTTATATCCAAATTCAGAGCATTAATGATATCAAGTAACTCTTTTTCACTAGTGTGTAGCTCCTTTCATTAGGATTTATATTATTACTTATTAATGATATTATCTCAAATTATTGCCAATGTGCACAATCCTACTAAAAACATACAAGGCAATATTAAACCCTAATAGGTGCATATGTAATTTACTAAAAAGGACTTACATTCTGTCTAAGATAGAATTTTGAAATTTTACATAGAAGTGTTGACACTAGTGTCCCTATTCAATGATAATGTCTAGGTTGGTAGAAAGTAAATATTTATAATCTAGTGATAGAATCTAGATATTCATATAGTCTATTCATAATATTAGTATAATATAAATTCATCCAATTGGTATAATTTTTAGTCTATGTTACTCTCTACTTGATAAAAACGGTTAAAACTTTTGTGAGCATGACATCAGAGTCTTCTAGAATCATTCTATGATTTTATCATTTTTTTAATTTTATGAATTATTAAAAATATTAAAAAATATATTTGATTCAATTCGAGCTAAATTCATCATTTATAATATAAACACATATATGAATTAGTTTATTTCACAATACATGATGATAGTTATTGTTTATCATATTCCATACTTTGCTAAATCAAGCAATGATATAATCAAATGATGTCAAAAAATTACTATAAATGAATATAATGATTTAACATAATATAAAAATATAATATCTATTTATAATTATTATTTACATACCATTAAACCCTTATCTAGCTTCACTAGGCATCATCATGCATGTCATAAACCTTTAGTCCCATCTAGATCCTATTCAAATGACAATTATCATCTAGTTGTCATTATTTATTTATTAATGGAGTAT
>JARHVA010005711.1:815000-830000 GCA_037957365.1 Torreya grandis
ATATAGTTTTAATTAGTTGCCCCATAAAATAGGGTGATGGATGTGGTTGAAAGCAAGGGATGAGCTTAAGGTAAAATAAAAGGTGAACTTGATCCTTATTAGCAAAAGATTGGACATATATATGAAGCATTGAGGGGCTTAGGTTCTAGGGTTTCCTTTGATAGAAGATAATTGGTAAGCTCTTGATCCATACTTATGGGTTATAATATAGGATCCAAGATAATTGAAAGCAAACATTCCCTAATTACTTTTTTCCATATTGGTTACATGTTGATTATCCTTTACGATGAGGTTTCTAATGTTGAATTCTCACTCTAAGGTGTTTGTTATAGGCATGCTTGACACACTCTTTATAGACATGGAGATGTGTAAGGGATATAAATTGAAACTCGTTAAGTAACTCAAGTGAAGTTAAATTTTACTGATGATAATCATCCTTAATAATGATATTTTACAAATATATGTGAAGAGATGGGATTTGAACCTTGAGAGGCAAGACTGCCTCCACTCCAAATATAAGATAAAAGGTTGTAGCACTCATAGTGTTTCTAATGCTAGTATGATGTGCGTATAAGGTGATGGGGATGTGAAAATAATAATCCTAACCAAATGCATTAACCACTTTAGTTAGCATGTTATTAAGATTTTTATTATAGGCTTTAGCATGTCTATATGCTTGAGGGTGATAGGGCAAGAAGAAAATTAACTTAATGCTAAAAGCATCACATATACCTTGGACTTGCTTGTTATTAAAATATTTACCATTTTTGGTGATAATATCATGAGAAAAACTAAAATGAGAGATGATGTGATGGTTGATAAAATAAATAATCATCTCTACCTTGGTCGAGAGTAGAGGAATAACCTCTACCCACTTGGTAAAATATTAGATTAGAGTGATGATAGAATGGTTTCACTATGAGGAATAGGGGTTAAAATTCACCAATAAGGTTCAGACCCCATTGTGAGAAAGGATAAAAGTCAATAGAAACAAGAAGACTATGGCTAGGTGTATGATGCAAATTGGTGTGTTATTGACACTTAACACACTTTTTTCACATAATCACAGTAGTCTTGGCTAAGGGTAGGCAGATAATAGGTGAGGTAAAGGATGCATTTAGTTATAACAAGGCCACTAAATATTCCCCCAAAAATATCATCATGCATTTCTTTGATAGCATGAGAGGCTTTGTGACTACATAGGTAATATAAGAAGATGCCATCAAAGCGATGTTTATAATGAATTCCTCCCATAATGGTGTATAATGAGGTACTATGGTTAAATTCTCATCGAGCATTCTTAGAAATACTAGAAGAAATGATGGAAACATTAAGGTAATCAAAGGTCTATTGATATCAAAGGTCAGTTTGGGTTTCTTCCACATTGAAAATGATGAGAGAATTTGGTTTGACATAGGAAGGCTAGGTAATTCTATGGATAATAACATATAGATTATAGTTAGAGGGTAAATATAGGATCTAAGAGGTAATGAAAGCCATGGTGTCAATGAAATTATTGGTAGATCATGGGGTTGATTGGATGTGGTAGTGTTCAAATTATGCTAAGAGTTCATCAACTAGTTATTTGTACTATTTTAAAACATCATTCTTGCACTAGTAAGAGCCATTGAATTAATTGACCACAAGTTGGGAGTTAGCAAAAATTTTGATTATTTTGACTCCTAGGGTTAAATTAATTTGAATATCTATCAGTAGGGCTTTATACTCAACCATATTGTTGGTACATTCAAAACTAAGCTTGAAGGACAAAGGAAGACATTCACCATGAAAGGGGATAATTATGATAGCATCTCCCCTACCATATTAATAATTTTATTTTTCAAAGAACATGTTGACTTGATAGGTGAACTCCACCTAAGAGAGGGTTATGATGGACTCATTGGGGAACTCAATAGGAGGAGGTTGGTTATCTGCTAATGGTGCTTTGGCTAATTAGTTGGTAATGACTTCACCTTTACTTGAATTTTTCTAAAGGAACTCAAGGTCAAACTCTGCTAAGAGCATGAGCCACTTGGCCATATGTTGGTTTTGGTATGGCTTAGAGTACATATATTTGATAAGGTCAGTGTTGGTTATGACATAGGTTTTATGTTTAAGAAGGTATTGGCAACGTTTGGTGGCCACAAAGATAAAATCTAAGAAAAGTTTCTAAATATGGGTATACCGAGTCTCATACTCTAAAAGCATGTGGATAATGTAGTAGACAACTTTTATATATATATATATATATATATATATATATATATATATATATATATATATATATATTCCTAATGAGTAAACATTGCCCCTAGGGAGTGGTTGGTGGTAGAGATATAAACATTTCGTAATGAGTAAACATTGCCCCTAGGGAGTGGTTGGTGGTAGAGATATAAACATATAAAGGTTGGTCATCCCTTTGAGGGGTGAGGATAGGTGGAGACAAAAAGATACTTTTTGAGTGAATCAAAGGAATTTTGGCATTCATTATTCCTTTAAAAGACACATCCTTCTTCAGAAGGTGGTGGAGGGGTTGGCATTCATATGAAAGCTAGGAGATAAAGATGTAAATGGATTAAAGCTTTCCCTACAAACTATGGAGTTGCTTAAGGTTGATTGGAGGAACCATGTTGAGGATTGCTTTGATCTTGGTAGGATTGACTATGATTCTATGAAGTGAGATGATAAAGCCAACAAGATTTCCTGAAAATACCCCAAAAATCTAATTTTTGGGGTTTAGGCAGACATGGTGATGGATAAGCTACTCAAAGATGATTTTGAGAATAGACAAATGATCATTTTAGAGTTTGGATTTTTTGAGGTCATCCACATAGTCCTCTACAATCTTGTGGATAAGGTCATGGCATGTTGGTAGGTTACACTAATGTTATTTAACCTAAAAGGCATCATTCTATAGTATAATGGCCCCCATTGGGTGGTAAAGGTGGTCTTGTGATGATATTAGAGAGAAAATAGGATCTAATTGTAACCTAAGAATTCATTCATGAGAGAACATCTCTTAGCTAGTTGTAAGATCAACTAGTTGGTTGATGTTTGGTAGATGAAAGTCATCTTTGGGGAAAGCAAGGTTGAGGTCATGAAATTCCACATAAATGCATAGTCCCACTGTGGATTTAGTGATAGGCATGACATTTGAGGCCCATTGGGGATAATCAATGGGTTGAATGAAATTTATAAATAAGAGATGTTGAAGTTGTTCTTTGATGAGAAGGGATATGTGAGGGTGCAGGCATCAAACGTTCTTCTTGATGAGCTTGGCATCATGATGGGTGACTGTGTTATGGGTAACAATGGTTAGGTTAATTTTTGGAATTCCAATATAAGACCAAGTGAATGCTATGATATGCTCTTCGAGGAAAGAAGAGAAATCTTGAAGTTCCTTGGCATTTAGTGATTTGCCAATTTTCAAAATGTAGGGTTTATTTGAAGTACCCAAGTTGATATCCATTGTGGATTTGTTCAATATGGTTGAGGTCTTGGGAGGAAGGAATTTATGGATGGAAGAGTCTGGGTTACCAGGGTAGGTGATAATGGAATCATCATACTAGAATTAAACAAAGTTAATGATAGGATAGTCATCTCTTATCATCTCAAGATGGGTCAAAGGGATGGTTTTGATTAGCCCTTCCTTCTAATAAGTTAGGGTCTAAGGCTGATCATTTTGATAAAAACTTTAGGTGGAATGATGTCATCATCCTCATATGCAAGTGGAGGAGAGGTTGGTGACGAAGCGGTGTCTTAGTAATAGTGATGGTAAATGGTTTTGGTTTGCTACTTGTTAGGTAGGATGAAGCTAAGGCCATGTTTCTCATGAGACTTTATGGTTTCAATGGAAATCAACTCATGTGGGCCATGCTCATATCATCCAAGACTAAATCCTTTCCAGGCACACCTATGAAGTTATGTTTTGGCAAAGATTGGTTTATTAAGGTGGGAGAAATCAATGATAAATGGTCAAAGTCAAAGAGAGGTGTTGGAAGTACTAGTGGGTTTATTGAGTCCCCCATAAATGAATGGGTTTGACAATGGGGAGGTCCATAAGGAATAATGATTCTGATATTGGGTTCATACCAGAGTTGTTGGTCAAGTTTCCTATACTCTTGGGAAGTAGGGAAAGTGTGAAGGGCAAGGAGGTGATATTCCCCTAGAAAAAGGTGGTGGAATGTTGATTTGAAAAGGTTGAACAAGGGGATTTAATCATAGGGGATGGATGAGTTAGTCGATGCCTCATTGGTAGAAGTAGGGTTGACTTCTTATTTTGTGGTGGAGGTCTTGTCTTTGGTTAAGGATGGCGTGCTAGAGGGATGTAAGAGGACATTGTTGGGCTGATAGGTCATATTGTATGTCGAGAAGGGACTTGGGTTGGCTTGGATGGTGATGACCTAGACTTTGTGCTCAAATCTAATGTAATGGTGTAGGGTAGAGGTGATGCAACCCATGGAATAAATCCAAGGTTATCCCAAAAAATGATTGTATTTGAATTCACTTTCCACTATATAAAAGAGTTTAAGGAGTGTGAAGGTCCCTACATGGATATGAAGGATAACCATTCCCAAGGTAGTCATCATGGTATCATTAAATGATCAAAAGATGGCCTAGAGTTTAGGCATGATGTTATTTGGAAGGTTAAGTTGGTTATAGGCATTGGAGGATATAATGTTAATACTATCTCCCCCATCAATCATGACCCATTTAATGTGGGTTTGGTTGATGTAATTAGTAGTAAAAAGAGGGGGATTGGGGTCATCTAGATGGATAAAAGGTATTTCTAAATCTTTAAAGGTAAATAGGATAGAAATTTGGAGAGTGCTAATAATGGTTGTTAAAGGTTGAGGGTCTTCAGCTTGGACCTATATTGATTATAATCCCTCTATCATTGCCTTATGTTGATGAGGTGAAGTGGTGATCAGATCATATTTTTGGGGGTTTGGTGGAGTTTTTTAAGTACCACTCTCATTATGGACTTAGAGGGGTTAGATTGGGAGGCACCCAAGATAGATACCTTGGGATTGGGTGAAGGTGAATATGTTTGGGTAGGGTTTTGTGTGGAGTTATAAGATGGGTATACCAATGGAATGGACACCTTTGTTTTCCACTTATCCTTTGTTACACTCTTGTAAACATATGAATGTTATCAATAGAGAGAGGAATTGGGGTAGTAGAGTGGTCAAGCTCTTTGTCACTCTAAGGTGAGTGTGGAGGAGTAGCTGCGTATTGGGTAGAGGGCGTTAGTGTTTGTTGGATTAGTATAGTGCTCATAAGAGGTTTATTTGTTAATGGATCATCCTCATCATAGATCTAGTATATAATCATTTGGAGAGCATTAAAATTCTTTGTGTCATGCCCTAGTTTCTTATGATAAGAGAACATGTGGTGGTCATTATACCACGTGGATTTTGAAATGAGAGGGTCAAACAACCTAATAGGAGGTAAGGTTAATCAAGAAGCTTGTATTAACTATTGGAAAATGGTGGAGTAGGATTCAACTAAAGGTGGAGAGGCTTTGGGGGTTTTAGTCTTTGTTGGTAAGGTGGAGGTACATTTAGTAGTGGGTTTAATGATGAAAGGTTTGAGTAAGATAGTGTGTTGGGTTGGTGGTTATGATTTTGGTAAGTTGTAGGTTGATAAAGTGGAGGTACGAGGTTTTAGGATAGGTATCTTGGTTATTGATGGTTAGATGAATATAGATGTGTCAAAAAGCAAGTGTGCTAGTGTCAACAAAAATGGTGATTAGGTCTTGGTTAGGATAGATATATTTCTAATCAAAGTGTAAGGATGTGGCCCTAAGATATATGTAAAGGTGGAGGGAGGTATGCATTTTTTGCATTGGCCTTTTGGTATATTTACTCCCTTGGTGGATTTGAGTTGGTACTTGGTTGTTTGGTTTAGTAAGGTAAGATATATCTTCATAGATGGGTGACTAAGACTCTATTTATAAAGGGTACCAATGTTATTTGTTGGCTTATCTAGTTTGTTTGGATAAGGTTACTTGGTTTCTTGGGGTTTAGGTGCTTCAGATGGCTTAGGAATTATTTGGTTAGTATAAGTTGCTATTGGTTTAGTTGATAGGGTAGGATCTCAGATAGAGGAAGTGGTGGGCTGGTCTACCAATGTCATGGTTGGAGGTTATTTCTTTGTGATATAAGGTAGCCATAATTATCCATATAAGGTGGCTTGTTCCATGTCAAGGTTGGAGACAAATTATAGTTTTTACACTAACCTAGAGAATGGTTTGTAGGTTGGTTTTATTCCCTAGATAGTGGACCTGAAAGATAAGTCCATAAGTTGAGACAGAGGGGTGGTAACCTCACCCTTTTGATCAATCAAAGGATAAAAGGTTAGGGTTGGTGATTCCTCTTTGTTACCTACATACATGGGGGATTCCTCTTCAAAGATGATCTGTGTATGGGGTAGTTATTTTCTCGATGGTTAATAGAGAAGGTAAAATGGGTACTTATTTTGAAATATTGGTTAAGGGAGGGGTTTATGGCTGCACTATCTCAATAAGTGGAGGAGGATAGGATAGTGATTCTTTGGTTTGGGTTTAAAAAAGAGGAGAAGGTATCTCTGCTACCTCAATAAGAAGAGAGGGTGAGGAATAAATAGGTTGGTCAGTTGGTTTGTCAACAATGAGCATGCAAAGAACCATGTTGACAATATGGGTATTGTGAGAGAATTAAATCATGTTTCTCTTGTTATTAGTAAGTGAATTATTAGGAAAAGGATACCTAAATATGTCAAGGTCTTGGTTTTGAGGTGCATTGGGGTTATCCAACATAATTTCACCCTTGTCAATGAGAGATTGGATAATGATGTTAAAGGTGTTACACCTACTAATGTCATGACCTATTACTTAGTGGAAGGCACATTGGTCATTCTCATTGTACTGACTAGGTATAGTATGAGAATAATCAAATTGTTGAGGTGGTTTTATAGGAGGAAGTTGTATGATGTTATCTTTTAATATCTTTCATAGGATTGAAGCATATGATTATCTAAATGGAATAATTGCTTTAGGGTGTTCTGGTTTTGGTTTATCATTTTTTCCTTTGAGGCACCAATGTAACTTGGTTGGTTGGTAGATCATTGGGAAGTGGTTTTAAGGACAACCACATTCACAATTCCTTTGCTTTTAGTCCTAGTGTTGGTTTGGTTATTCGATTTGGAGGAATCCTCATTGGTTTTGTAGGTAGAGTTCTTATTTTTTTTAGTTTTAGCTTTCCTTTGTCAATTGATCTATTATCCAATTTGGATACCATGTTGAAAGATTCATCAAAGCTTCAGATTCTCTAGACATTCATTGTAGAGGATATATGCTTGGCACATATCAGAGCAAAGACCTCTATGAGTTTGGGTTGAGGTAGGGAAAACGAAAGTTGATTGATTAGGCTCCTCCAATGAACTAAAAAGTCTAAAATATACATATCATCAAAATATTTTATAGATTATATGTTAGTTATGGAAACCTTTTTGGATATATTTATCAAAAAGTGGTCCAAAACATTTTGTGCTAGTTGGGTGGAGGAGAAGATGGAATGTTTGGTTAAGGCACTATACTAGTCTAATGTTGGTCTTAATAAAGGCATAGGAAAACTATAGAGAAGTTGGGCATCATCATAGGTAATAAAATAACATGATTGCCTAAATTCCCTAAGGTGTTATTAGGGATCATCCTTACTCTAAAACTTGGATAACTTGGGAATTTCTCATTGAGGAGGATATGGCCTAGTAGGCACATATGGGTGGATGGGCTCATTACAAATCTAGTCATAGGATAGGATATTTTGAGCCCCTAAGATAGATGATTCCAAATTTTTCATCTTGTGCATCAGAATATTCATTAGGTATGTTTTGGGTGGTGTAACTAAAGGGTTGTAAAGTGCATATTCTGGTTGGGGTTGAGTGACATATTGATAATTTTCTAGAGGTTAAGTGTCCATAGGTGGTTGGGTTGAAGCCAAATGTGAATATGTGGTCACTTGTGGTTAGTTAGAAAGCATGCATTTTTGAGTGGGTGTAAGTGGTTGAGTCAGTGGTAAGGGATAAGTGGTAACCCTAGTAGTGATAGGTGGTAAGGTAAAAGGTATGGGTGTCACTATGTTTTGAATCAGAGTGAAGGTAAATAGAGGAATGGTAGTGACATTGGTAGTAGGTATTCCAATAGTGATTGGAGTATGTGTAGTTAAAGGTTGGTTGGTAGCTATGTTATAAGAATTATTAGTCAGACTAGGAGGTGTTTGGGTGTTAGAAGGTTAAGTTTATTGGTTCTGCATGGTTATGTTAGATGGGTTGACAACTGAGTTAGTGCATGAGTAACTAATAATTGGGAGATGATAGTATCAATAAAAGAGCTTGTTAAAAATCCTAATGGCATGCCATGGGGTGGATCGATAGGTGGTACTAAAATGTGTGTACAACTAGCTACTATGTTAAGGTAATGTTGCAAGGCTACTAGGTTATTATCTAGAAAGGTAGCAAAGTCTAGGTCACCTTTGGAAACTACTTGAAGCACACTAGAATCATAAAAATGGTGAGGAAAGATCTAAAAATATCTAATAAATTCCATAGATGAAGATGTAGAGGTGACTGGATAATCTATAGATGGGTCATGAATTTCTACATCTCTTTGTTGTTGATGAGTAAGAACCATGCAAGTAGGATGAGAAGAAAACACAAAAAATCTTAAAAATAAAAGAGAGAAAGAAATAAAATGATCAAGTAAATCCAAAACACGCTACAGTATGTTAAGATCTTGTGGTTAATTTTAAACTCATTTTTGGCTTATGCTTTAAGTTATGAGAATGTGTGTTAGAAGTTGGCTTGTAGATCAAGGACTATAGAAGAAATCTATTGTTGGTTATGGGTTGTTTAGGTGCTCAAAAGGATCTATATTGGGAATTAAAATGTGGCTTCATATTAGGGCCTACCCCCTCAGTTTACACACTACAATGATAAGGGTATCAGGTGCATAGCTAACATATACTAATTTCTAGAGTTTATACTCAACTAGATAACTAAGTTGGTTTTCCCCTTCATAATAACCTCCAAGTAGGATCTATTTCAAAGGGTAAGGTGATTTCTAGGTGATGAAATCCTATTAAGGCTTTGTCTCTATTTTTATTGATGTTTAATTGATAAAGGTGGTTTAGTTTAGTGTATGCAATAAAAGTGATGATATGATAAGATTACTTTACTTTAAGTTAAAATATGTGAGATAAACTTACAAGCAATCAATGTATGCACTTGATTTCAAACCCAAAAGATATTTGAAATTTGTTAATGAGAAAAAATAGAGAGAAGAGCATACAAATACAAATAAAAGACCCTCAAAGAAAAGATTCAAGGCCCACCGATCATGCCAAAATGTTTTAATGAATTTAACCTTATATTTTGGAAAGGGACAAGAAGAAACTAAATATGGGTATGGTTGAAAAACTTGTTTGATTGTGCATGCATTGATTCATAAGATTGTGAATAACTCCTCTTTAGTTTGGGAGGATGAACTATAAGTAAGACAACACTAAATAAAATGGTTGATTGGATAGATAGCTGAGTGGATTGCCTATCACTAGCTAGATACCAAATGCAAGAGCTTCCTTTAGGGTTTTGAATCCACACATTTGAAACAATTAAGTATATAAACAAGAATAGAAAGTACATGCATCAATAATCTAAGATACTAAAATTGAACACAAGAAATGCTTGCTAAATAAGTAGACTAGAAATGACTAATACAATTATAATCAAATCAATACTAATGTTAGATGTCTCAGGTCTATTTGAAAAAAATTAGTTAGGGTATGTGAATAGGTAGGAACATAGAAAACTAGATTTGGTTGGAGGTAAGAGGGTGAAAATAACTTGATATTATTTTATGCCATAGTGATCATCAGTGGTTGATGTGACCATCAATAGTAAAAGCAACTATCGATGGTCAACCTGAATGTTTATGGTTGGGTAGACCATCGGTGGTAGAGAAAATCATTGATGGTTACTATGTGTAGATCTGGGTTGGTAAATGGCTGATTGGCAGGATCACAAATTTGGATTCTAAGATGTGGGTTGGTGTTGGGCTAAGTGGAAAAGAAAATAAAATTATTGAATACTAAAAAATAAATAATTATCTTATAGAAGGTTTATTGGGTAGGTACTTGATATGGTTAACTCGTTGGTGGATTTTGATGTGATATTGGTAGAGTAATGGTACTTGGTGCTTTGGCATAGTAGCAATAATAAACTATCTCTCTTATACGATTGTTAGATCACTAGATTTATGATGATGATTGACTTGTAAACTAAAGGAACTCTAGATGCACAATCTCTTGATAACAATTGTAGATGGATTTGACATCATGTTCTTCTCTTTTTATAGTAAAGGAAAGAGAGTTACAACAAGATGTTAACTAAGACTTCTAATTTTAACATGCTCATGTACACATTCACATGTGAATTGAGACAAACTATTTTTAAAAAACTAAGGCAAGGTGACTTGCATGTTGGTGGTTAAGGATGTGCACCCTGATCATCAATGGTCATGGTGCCCATCATTAATCATTTTGACTTTCGGCAATCGAGGGTGAATGGTCAAGGTTCATAAAAGGTTTGTTAAGCTAGTTTTGTCAAACTCACTTGGGTTAGGCTCTATTAGGGGTCCTAAGGCAGTCTAGGGGTATTTTGAAATTTATAATCATGGTGTGTGGATTTTTTGTGTCTACAAGTAGAGAAATCAATAAAATTACCATCAAATATTGATTTCATGTACCTCATTTTTATATGATATTATGGATATTATTATAAAATTAAAATAATTTACCAAGATATATTTAAGGAGTGGTTACTATCTTATTCAGATTCATGAAGGAGATGAATGAAAAATAACATTCAAGACAAGGGATGGCTTATGTCAGTGGATGGTGTTGCCATTTTGATTCGCTAATTCACCTAGCACATTTATGAGGGTCATGACCAATGTTCTATGAGATTACATTGTTAATTTTGTGGTGATTTATTTTGATGATATTTTGATATTCAATAAGACTAAATAAAATCATTTACAATATTTGAGAATGGTATTAGACATGGTAAGTAGAATCTCTATGAAAATATAAATAACTATAGGTTTATGAAGAATCTTTTGGTATTTTTTGTGTTAGTAGTTTCAATAGATGTTGTATGGATGGATGAAGAAAAGGTAAGGGAAATTTTTGAGTGGCCTATTCCAAAGAGCATGATAAAGGTCAAAAAATTTCATGGTTTAACAACATTTTAGAGAAAGTTCATTAAGATTTTAGTAAAAAAGTTTCACGAAAAGTAGATTACATGATATGAAAAGAATTTGTGTGGACAAGGGAAAAAAAAAATGTTTTAAGTTACTAAAGAAGAAGATTACAAAAAACCTATTTTAGCATTACCATATTTTAACAAAGTGATTGAAAGTGGTCATTGTGTTGATATAATAAGGAAGGAAAAGAACATATTTTATTGAGATATTAAATGAGATAAGAATTAAGTATTCTATATATGTTGTTGAATTTTATAACATTGTAAAATAATTAAGACATCGGAGGCATTGCCTAGTAACTAAGGATTTTAATCTAAATAAAGATCAGAAAGATTTGAACTGTTTGAACACTCCAAAGAAATTAAATACTAGGCACGTAAAGTTGGTGCCTTACATGTGGGGATATATTTTTGTTTTGAAACATAAATAAAAAAATTAGAATTAAGTAGTTGATGCTTTGATTAGGAGAGTGGCATTATCAACTACTATGGTGAGTGAAGTAATTGGATTTAAAAAATTTAAGGATTTATATTATAGTGATCCATATTTTTACAAGATATTTGAGCACTATAGAAATACATTAACATGTGAGACATGTACTATTCATAATGAGTATCTTATATAGGATGTTTATTTATTCAATATATATAAATTATGTATTTCATTTAGCTGTAAAAGAGACAATATTATAAGATAATTGCATAGGGGTGGTTTGGGTGGACATTTTGGTAAGAACACGACAATAGTTTTGGTGGAGAAGAAGTATTTTTGGCCCAAGATTAAGAGACATGTGGAAATAGATATTTTAAGATGCATGATATGTCAAGTCGATAAAGGAAATGCACATAATACAAAGTTATGCATGCCATTACTAGTTACAAGAGGACCATGGACATATTTGAGTATGGGTTTTGTGTTAGTATCAAAAAACACATACAAAGGTAATGATTCTATTTTTATTTGTGTAAACATGTTTTATAGGATGGTTCATTTCATTTAATTTAATACTACCACTGATGTCACTAGAGTTTTAGAACATTTTCTAAGGATGTTGTAAGACTTCATGGTTTTCCAAATACCATTACATCATATAGGGACACAAAATTTCTATTTTTCTGTTTAATACTTTAAGGAAGAAGTTTTGAAATAATATATAATTAATTTCTTCATAAACCACATAATTAAATATAAAAATAGAAGTTGTAAATAAGAGATTTGATTTTTTTTAGACGCATACTTAGAGATAATCCCAAGCAATGAGACCAAGATTTACCACATGCTGATTTTGCATATAATATTCTAGTGAAAATATCAACAATAAAATAACCATTTCATTTTTTCTAATTTGGTATAGTTACTAATTATAGAATGAGTTAGTGATGATGCAAAATCATATGTAGATCATACACAATAGTTGCAATCAGAAGTGAGGAGAAAGCTACATGAAAGTAATGAAAAGTATAAAGTAGAGGCATAATTTATAAAAATTTCAAAGGTATTTTAATAAGGAGATTTGGTGATGGATTATTTGATGAAAAAATATTTACAATAAGAAAATATAATAAATTGAAGTATAACAAAATTGGTCCATGTAGAAATGTGAAGAAATTCAATGACAATTAATATGAGGTGAGTTTACAATAATATATTTATATCTTTGTCATATTTAATGTTTCATATTTATATGATTTCTATGGAAACTATGGTTAAGGGGAAGGATATGAATAAGTAGACTACAAACTTCAAGTACCAAATAAGAATAAAGAAATGATAACAAAAGTTATAGATAAGAAGATAGTGCACACAAGGCAAGTTAGTTATAATAGGTATTCGGTTTAATGAGAAGGATTACAAGATGAAGATAATACTTGTATTTCAGAATGGGAGGTGAATAAAATTAACAAGAATAAATGATAGGAGTAAAATTATAACAACCTGTAGAATTTGATTTGTTTTCAATTAGAGTATATTTTCATAACTTTTTGGAGGTCATATGTGACCATTTGAAGGTCTAGAAATGCATTTTAGTAATTTTTTGAGGTTTTCATATTTTTATAAATAGTTTATTTTTTTTAATTGGACATGAAATTTAGTTTAAATTCATCCATTAGACTAGTCGTAGTCATTATAGGATATGTGGAGGTTAGATAGCTTTAGGAATTTTAGGTAAATTTTGATTTATTCATGTTTTTTCATTATGTATATCAACTCTAATTTTTAGTTGAGGTTTATTTAAAGAATGTTATGTAAATATTATATTCATCTAATGAGAATCAATAGAGAGGTTTGATTTTCATGTAATTTTTGAGTTTATGCCTATGGATGTTTTCCATTTATAATCTCGGTTTCATCATTCACTATTGAATGATGGATTTATCAAGGCCATTTTTATTAATTCATTTTATTCTTCACCATTCAATGTTGGATCTTTTCATTGTCATTTAGCTAATAAAAAGGGTTGAGTTACATAATGTTTGCATATGATGACATATTAAATGGCTGAGAATCTAGTTGATGGGTAGGATTTGAATGCAAAATACAAAATATGAGTTGATATATTATTTAAGGTTGTGGTATTATAATTAATTTAGATGGATCATTGCATCATAGGTAAGTTATTTTTGACTTTTGGAGTTTAGCATTAGATGTGGATGTTTGAAATACTGTTTTAATTTTTGCATGTTGTTTTATTTTGTTCTTACAAGTTTCTTTCAAAAAAACTGAAAATTTTGACATTATAAAATTTTCCGTCCAAGAGTTTTATTATAAAATTTCATTGTTCACAATGATAGGAATTTGTGTTTTTGCTTCATGATTATATCCATAATTTATTTTCTCTATTTAATTTCATGTTATTTTTAAAAGGTTTATTTAAGGTTTATATTAGGCCCATATTTAATTTGGGGTTGGTATGGTATAAGTTGGATACAATATTAAATATCATTGAAGCATAGACATTTTCATAAGTTTTTTTATAGCTTTGCATTCCTAGGCAATTTATTTTTGACATTTGGTATGAATTTTTAAAAATATAGTGTTTTGTAAAAAAAATTAATTTTTAGTGCCAAAGTCTATAAAAGATTATTTTGTTTTTTATTTGATGTGGCTCTTTTGAAAAAAAAAATCTTTGATTTTTTAATTGCCTTTTTTATTTTTTTCTTACAAAGGTTGTTGCAAAAACGTGAAACCTTGACTTGGCAAAAGCATCCAGTAAAAGAGTTTTGTTATGAAGATATTTTTTATAATGTGTGAAACTTGTGTTTTAGGGTTATGATCAAAATCCAATTTTAAGTTATGTGTTTTATTTTTATATGTTATTTTTCAAGTGTTTGTTTATGGTTTTTTTTGGGCCAACATTAATCTCATGCTAGAATGGTGTAGGTTGGATAGCATTTTGAATATAGTTTAAGTTTGATGCAAATGCCTTAATCAATGATAATTTTCTCATTATGTTATAATAATGATTGTATATATTTCTAATGTTTTTCATATGATTTTTTATGTCATTTTTATTACACATATTCAAGGATTTCATACTTATCTAATATTGTGTTTTATGAGCATGAGCATTATATTATAGCTAACGCATTCAAGTTCTTGTAAGACCAATTTCATGTTTATATCATTGTGAGTATATAGGTGATGATATAATAAGTATACATTTTAGGAGGTTTAATTAATTATCTTTAACTTTTTAT
>JARHVA010005711.1:835000-845000 GCA_037957365.1 Torreya grandis
GTAAAGAATAAAGGGACAGGTAAATGATGTTCAATGTATCCATAGTTAAAAGTTGATAAGCATAATCAAATAAAAAATTCATAAACATAAATATAATAAAGACCAATCTTAGCCCAAAACACTTTACAAAGTTTGAAAAGATTTTTAGGGGTGAATTAGGAAAAGAAAAGGACTAGATACTTACAGATTACATTTTAAAATAATATATATAAAAAATCTCATGCAATAACAAAAAATGTTCTTACAAAACTTTATTTGTGTCAACAATATTCTCAATGCAAATAGAGCTATATTTAACTAATTCTCAATCCAATATATTTGCATGCAAGTCCTTTAGTTCTAAATCAATTCTTAGTAAGATATTTTTTTGTCCTATATTTTTATATAGTAATGATGGTTATCCATGAGTAACAGTTTACAAATAAAAGTTATTACTTTATTATGTTCCTAGTAATAGTTGGCATATTAAATGCAAATATATTTTAAATCATGTTTAAAAACAATTGTTACAAGTTAGTTTTTCACTATTTTATGTTGAAACAAAGTAATTGCTACAAGATGAAAAGGGAAAAAATATCACAAAATTTTCAGTATTGACAATGAGACAAAAGAATTCCCTATATTAACACAATTATTATTGAGATGTTTGAATAAGTAGGGATGACCAATTGCTTCACATTCATCACTCAATCTAGAATCAATGTTTTTGTTTCCCACTCATTGTAAATTGTTGTTTCTTTACATTCTTAAGACCACCTTTTCCCCATAGGGACTTGACACTCTGCACCCTTATTATAAATGTCTTTTAGTTTTAAATATTTAGTATACCAATTTTTTTTATCATAGTTAATATTATGGATGGTATTACCCATCAAATTTAGCCTTCCATTAGATACATAATCTATGATCAAAATTAGAGTTTGGATATGAAGAGATTTATATTTACCTATACTTCTAATGCATTTCATAATGATTTTTAAATGATATTATATACCTATCCATTGTATATATAGCCTAGTAACCTCATTTATTCTTCTTTTATAAAAAATACAAGCATATAGGTGTTTTGAATTTAATATTTATATCACTTGGAGTTTTATTATTTTATGGTAGATTATCAATCATTTTCTAAATTTAAACATTTAGGTAAATCCCGTATTTATGTCTTTTTACAAAATATTTTAGGTTAATAACATCATGACCATCTAGAAAAACCTTTAATTATAGTTTACACTTAAATCAAAAGTGAGTGGTTGACTATTATATTTAAAAAAGCACTGCATGGTATTATTTTATATTATATTTTACACATTTTTATATAATATTATTAATTATTATATAAATATTACTCAAAAAAGGTTTATTGATATACAATGTTAATATTAATCATAATAATTATACATAATAATGATTTTATCAAAATTAACATGTTAACTATTATGTGAAAGAATATAATAACATTATATGGTAATTATTTTATATTAGATTTTATTTATGTTTATATAATATTATAAACTTTTAACTAAATTTCATTTCAAAAATATGTATAAATATATAATTTCAATATTATTCACATAATGGAAAAAGGGTTAATGGAAAAATAGTTGATCCTTCGGGAGAAGATTTGGTCTGCTAGGGTTTAATGATTTGTGTTTTCTTGCTTGCTTTCTTGATTGACCTTTCCTAAATTTATTGTCCTTATACTTTCTAAGGCTGAAATTCATTAAATTCACTCCAAGCAAAATCCTTTTGGTAGGTAAGACCTTTATTTATGTCTTTTATATGTTCTACTACATCTGTTGATGTAGGAGTTGGAGTTAATGGTGCCCAAACAAGTTCATAAGTTTGTTTTAAATGTTTACAATGAGGTACTACCTCAACCCCCCCTAAATTCTAAAGGTAAGTATTCATATTGCCTCTAATAAACAATTTTGTAAATGGTATGATATTTGTTCTATTATTTATTACTTTTTGGGTCATATCCCATCAGAGGATTATCAATATAATTAGATTTGCAACCACTAAGATCGTCTAGGTGTCAATGTCTCTAGAATATGGAACTATATTAAAGGGTTTTTCTTGTTTACCTTCAATAATCTCTCCAATATATAACTTGTCCTTATGAATTCCATTGTTTGGTTCATTCACAACTAGATTATGATTATATCTACCTAGTCTTATGACTTTACATTTTATATAAAAAAATCCCCTTCATGTCTTTATCCTCGTTGAGCTTCCTGATTCACTAGTTTACCTTTGGGATTTCATACCATAAATAGTATCCTCCATAGGGAATTTTCTTATGATTGATTTATTTCCCACCGATAGTATATCTTTGATTTACTAGAATAATATAATCCCTATGGTTGAGGTTCTCGTAGTTAGGATCTCTTTATCTTGTTGATATCGTAATCCACAACATAAGGGTATAGACTCTCCTCAAGAGGATAATGAATCCAAACATCACTTATTTATGACCAGTGTAAATTCACATCTTCAATAGAATAATAGTATGATGTCATTGGAAGATTTTGAGGATAAATAAGGAGAGCTTTAGATGAATGACCCTTCATCATGAATGTCTTATCATGGAAAGTTAGGGGTCTTATAGAGTCTACCCACAAACTATATATGTGTTCTACTTATCATCAAATTGGATTTCTAGATATTATCTATATGTAGGAAGTTAATGTTTGTAGCTTTCTTATTCAAACATCTTTGTGAAACATTTGGCATGACACCACCTAGATCACCATATTACATAAGGAGGGATATGGTGGCAATTGTATTTTAGTTTCCCCTATGGTTTCCCCCAACATTATTATCATGAGGAAGGACCATTCATATCAGGTAGTCTAGAGTATTCTTAACATTGATGACCATTTATTGGCCATTCTCAACTTCTATGTGCCTAATGATAGCCCTCATCACTCCCTAATTTGGAAATTTTTAGCTAATGGGATACCTGATGACAAATGGTTAGTGTATGATGATTTTAATATGATTGAACACTCTCAAGACAATGATGGGTACCTCTACATGTATCGGTGTTTTTTGTGTACATGAGGCTTGGTATTATTTCACAAGTAAATGGGGTTTGGATGACCCACTCCATTAATAGCAAAAACTTAACCCCATGTATTGGTTTGCATGGTCCATCTTTTGATTCAATAATCACTGTATTCATGAATGGATCGATTAAATTATGTTCACCAAAGTAAAATATTTATTCCTTTTCGAATATTGATGGAAAAACTATCAGCTTCCATTATAGTATTTTTTTGCTAGACCACTCCACTATTTAGTATAAAGGGCAATGTAGTTTTGTATATTACAATATGTCATATAATCAATCTATCCTTAATAATAACATGTAAAGTCATGCTTCCATGATTTGAATTATTTTCTACATCTGGAACGTCAAATTATGTCCCTGATACACTACCATATGGATTTAGTGGTGGAATGAGGCCATTATACACATTACATCCTTCTTCTTCAATAATGGAATGCATGTAATTCAGATCAAAAGTATTTTATAAGAGGCCACATTCAATGACTTTCAATCTATCTATATATCCCTCAAGTTTGATCCTTTTAATTTGTAGTTGCAATTACTTACAGCCTTTCTCAAACACCACCTTACGATGTAAAAAATCCATGTGGTTAGACACAGTCATCTTTTTGCTTGATTGTATTAGCCAAAAATTGGTGACAAAGCCTACAATTATTTTTTAACACACTAAAATATAATCAAGGTCATAGGTAAATTAAATATGTTTAAGTGTCTCAATCCCATATAACCTCTCATTCTAATATCTCTTTGACTTTCCTCCAACACTATAAGATGGTGTTTGAAGCTCAACCTTTCATAGTTGAACATACCTAATGCTTCAAAATTGACCTAATATGGTTCCCCATAAGCTCAAACCTTCCAATAAATGGAATTATGATGCATAAATCAACTTACACAATATCATAGAGGCTATGCATTACATGATCAATGTTAAATCCCAAAACTTTACTACTTTCCAATGTGAATTTTGAAAATACACATAGGAGTTTACTACACCTTATTTACTATAAGGATACAAAGAAGCCTTGTAAAATTGATCTCTTTGACCCAATATCAACAAAGGTAATATAAAATTCATTCTTAAAGACAGATATCCTTAGTTATGTATTATTTGGAGGCTAATAAACATTGCTCAATTTTTTTTACAACATTGTTGCTAAATCCTTCTCTAGCTACATCTAGCTCATTTTACATGCCATTGTTAGACTAGAAAAAACATGATTTTTTAGAGCATATTATATTTTAGATAATATTATTGCATTCTAGGATGGCATGGCTTGGGCATGTTCCTATGTATAGATAACATGAAAAATTTGATGCCTTATGGATGGGTCACTATTCTATAAACTGTTAGATTAGGGAACACATTTTTTCTTGAGAGACTTACATGTTGAAATACTAGATCTATCAGTCAATAGAAAACATCTAAAACACTTCCTTTATTGATTTTACAAAAGTGTACATAATTGTATAGTGTATAGTCTTGTTACATTTTTGTTTTATCACCCCTTTGATTTGGACCTTGATTGTACAATTTCCTTTCATGTTTTTTGTTGTGTGTTCATTTTCAAATCCTCTTCATCTATTTTTGTTAGTCTGCCATTCTTTTCTTGAACCTTCATGGGTGGATGTTTGGTAATAATTTACTCTAAGTGTTGACTCTATGACCCAATAGATTGGCACCTTGTATTATTATCTAGGTTTTTTACACAACCATAGGTGGTGTACATCCCCATGTGAGAGCTAGTGTTAGTGACCAAAATTGCACTAAAGAAATTGAGCCCTTTTTAAGCTACAAATGCCTAAATTGTAAATCTAAGTTGAAATCATGTCTAGCTATCATAAAACCCTTATTATAATTACCATAGTTTAGGCACTTTGATTTAATTTCAAATTTGATGGGAACAATTTATGAAATAATTCTTTAAATATGCCATAGACTTAGTTTAATTTTATATTAAGGTTTGGTCATGTTTATTAACACAACCATAACTTAGTGTAAAATTCATATTTGGTCCGTTTTATCTATAATTATGGTCTATCCAATGATTGGTGCCATTGTTATAAACTTAGCTCAGAGTCCTATCCTAAATGTTCTATAATATACAATAGAACCTTAGGCTAAGACTTTATATTAAGTTTTTTAATCCCTAAACTCTGACTTAATTATTTTCATTAATTAACTTTAAGCTAATCACAACTGACATGGTAGATGATAATCAAATTATGCACATTGAATCAGGGAAAGGTGATATAATGATGCATGATCGAAGTAAAAAGTCAAAAGGACTCAGGACAAGTGCATAAGTGACAAGTATTGAGATTGTAGTGCATGTTTAAAATATTGAGCATGTTCCTGTCAATCAATACGACTCAATAAAGAATATAGATCTTAATTAATGGTGATAAATAGGTCAAAACTTCAACAAAACCTTAAGATGAGCAAGAAGATTAAAAGTGTCACCATATCAAATGGAGTTCAAAGATATAATAGAGAACAAATATTTGAGATGTCAAAGGTCCCAAGAGCTCCATGAGAGTGACAAGTGTCACCATCTTGGCAAGTAGCCTAAATATCTAATGGCATGTGATAGAGTCAACATGTCAAAAAACCTATGAAGGAATATGAGAATGATAAGTGGTACCATCTTGGGTGATTGGGCAGTAGATCAATTTTTCATCGGCCATTTCAATAGTCAATAATTCAACTATCCTATAAGCAAGCACAAAGATAATGTGTGTCATAACCATGGTAAATAGAATAAATATTAGCCAATAGAATTCAAACTACTAGATCTTGATCTGATGGTACAAAAGGAAAGTTAACCTTTCAAAGAACTTAGGTTGAATGAAAATCTGCCATGTGGTGAAAGGGCACTAGCCTAGTAGAGATTGACTATGTAGAGTGGAAAAATCACATGGAGCTACCAAATGGCATGATATCAGATGCTAGGTATAAATATTAACCAATAATGTTTAATTGGTAGGATCCATATCAATGGTGTGAGGTAAAGGTGGACTTTTTAAATGACCTAAAATGTATAGATACATGACAAGTTCTTATGTTTAGTGAGTGATAAAGTAAATACATGGTTTGTGGTTGATCATACATCCAATAGATCAATGATGTGAATCAAAGGAGACTTTTCAAAGGGTTTGGTTCAAATGTGGTATTGACATGTGTCACAACCATGATGACTTAGATATAGATTGATGGTCAACATTAAATCATAGGTTAAATGATCAAATAGTGTGTTTGATTCGAGGAGATGAGATCAATGGTATGAGATGAATATGGACATTTCAATAGATCTCAAAGTGAATGTGAAAATAAAATGTGTCCATATTAGATCCAAGTAAGTATCTTAGTTGCTTTTAAGCCCCATAAATGCCTAGTTAGATCCAATGTGGTGTCTCACACATAAATATGTAGTAATATTTGGTTTAAGAGTTAAAACTTATGGCTCCTTCATGGATGGATAATAATTCAAAGCATAGAAGAAGGTCTATGGGCCATTCGAGAGTATATTTTTAGTTGTGGGTCATTTTTTTCCTCTAGCATAGTTATGGCATATTAATGACATCATTTTAAGAGAAGGTTATTCCATGGTGTACATAAGAAGAAGCGAATCTATCCATGAGGTTCTAATTGTGCAAGAAAGGGGTCAAGGGAATATCTAGATAATTACACATGAGGATAAAGTTTTGGCATCCATCTTAAAATTTAAACTTTTAGATCATTTAAAAAGGCAATTTCATTCAATAAATCAAAGGGTTTGTTGTAAATATTCATTATTATTTATATAGGTTGTTAGATCAATGATTTTTATTACAAATGGATTAATATTTTAGGCGTGGCAAGGAATATTTTCCAGTTGGAAGCATCTTGGTAGAATTTGGAGGATTGCTTTGTAATTTTGTAAATTTCAACCCATAGTCCCATATTTGAATAGGGTGTAAAATTTATAAATAGAGAGATTCTCCTATATTATCAATGTTGTTGTTGTTGGTCTTTATTTTTCTATAAGTCTAGGATTTACAAAAAAAATTGGGATCAATTTTTGTGTGTAGATTTTGTCTCCCATGCTAAGGTGGAAGTAGGTGTATAACCATTAGCAATATTTGAGAGCATATTTATGTCTCCCTTGTCTAACATGGAGAAATATCGCCATGCTTGTCTCCATGAAAGAATTTTGAAACAATAATGTATGTAATATCTCTTTTCATGTTAATGAAAATGCTTGTGGTTCTTTGCTATTTCTTGTTTATAAAGTGAAAAATGTGTTTTACAAGTTATGTTGATCGGATATTTGGGTTTGTATTCATTATTGGTTATCATTATGAGCATAGATCTAGATTATAAAACCTTTCTTCATTATTCTAAGATATTTTGTTTAATAACCTGTTAGGGCACCTAAAGTTTGTGCATTTGATAGAGAAAAGTGTTTAAAATATTATTTTCAATGTATGTTCTAATCTTTGAAGGATCATTATGCATTTCCAATTATCTTGTATTTGAGTTCCCCATACATATTTGTTAAGGATAATGTCATCAATACTACAAAAAACCCTACTATTTGAGAATCACCACCATACCACCACTCTTTTTTATATATAATTAACAAGTTATCCTACCTTGTTGTACCCTATAGATAATACACACTTATTTAATATCATAAGTGTTGTCTTCCTAGAAAATCATATGATCTCACTTATTTAAGATGCATTTGCATCTTGTGATTTAAAGATTAGCATTGAATTATTCCATCCAAACTTGTTATTGAAAATTATTTAAAATGAAGATTGTAGTCACTTTCCCATCTATCCTCAAGAACTTCTATGTGATCTAGAAATTTTTTCCATTTTATATGACAACCCTTCCTGGGTGGAGTGAATAAGTTTGGTTATTCCCTAGTCACATTTTTGCCTCTTTATGATAAAAACCCCCATGGAGGTTGAATTTTAAAATATATCCATGTGATCAAGCTACCCATTAGGTCCTCTCACCTTGGTTCAGGTCGAGTAAAAACAAGTAAGGAGTTGACCACACCATTTATTAGTGCCTCTCAGTCATTTTTTTTGTTCGGTCCATTCTTCATGCCAAACCCTCCCCCAGCTACAATGTCATACTAACAATTTTTTCATCTTTATTTTCCATTTTATTCAAGTGTGTAAGGCTGAGTGAAAGAGGTGTACACCTAAGAACCAACACATGAAATTCCATGTTATCTTTTAGAAACAAACTAATTTAGTTATTTTTCTCTCCCAATATTTTATGTTGATTTTTACAATCTTAGTCAAGATATTTTATAATTATCTGTTAGTGACTTCAAATTGATGATTGGTTTGAGGATGGTAATAAAATGGCATATCATGGGTTATTTGGTAGTGTTTTTTGAAGGATTTGATTATCTTTGATGAAAATTGAGAGCATTTGTATGAAAATATTACCCATGGTATCCCAAAACATTTTATGATTTTTTAGTACATGAAATTAACTACCTTTTATTCGTGAATAAATGATAAGGCCTCAATGTATGCCCATCTAGTAACATAATAAATACATACTAGGATGTACTCCTTCTAATGATATGGTGGATCAATGTGACCAATGAAATCTAACTTCAATTTCTCAAAGGTTACTAAAACCACTTGGGGTGTGAGGGGTAACTCGTTAGACAGTGTAGGTATATCCATCCTTTGGAAAGGATCACATTCCAAACATAAATTTTCACATTAATTTGAAATGAAGGCCAATAATATCCAACCCTAAAGATATTTTGATAAATATTTTTGGATTGATATTGAGCTTCTCATAGATAACCATTGAATTCTATCAATATGTCATATATCTTAGCTTATCATACACACAAAGTAATAAATCAATCCCCATTTGAATACTACAATTTATAGTTAGCATTATTTATGATAAAACATTTCCTTTATTTTGGTATTAAGTCACAAGGAAACTTCCATGTGGCTATATAGTTAACCATATTATCAAACCATGGATACTGAGATGAAACTATGAATAATTGTTAATCTAAAATTTAACTTTCACTACGTCATCTTCACTTGAAATATTTAACACTGATAAGAAGTCAAAATCTATATTCTATTTTCCTTGATTATTATTGGTTATTGTATTAAATTCATAAAATAGTAGCAATCATCTAATTATCTTACCCCTAACACTAACTTATTCATTAAATATATTATGTCTTAATTATATTTATAAATGAATATTTGGTATCTGATGTAATGATGCAATTTATTCAGAGCATAAATGATATCAAGTAACTATTTTTCACTAGTGTGTAGATACATTCATTAGGAGTTAAATTGTTACTTATTAATGATATTACCTCAAATTGTTACCTATGTACGTGATCCTAATAAAAATATACAAGGTGATAGTAACCCTAATAGGTGCATATGCATTTTACTAAAAAGGACTTATATTTTGTAAAAGATAGAAGTGTGAATTTTTACATAGAAGAGTTGACACTAGTGTCCATATTTTAATGATAATGTCTAGGTTGGTAGAAAGTAAATATTTATAATCTAGTGATAGAATCTAGATATTTAGATAGTTTATTCTTACACCTAAACTAATTAGATTTATGTGTGCATCAATGTATTACCTAAGTGAAATTTATCCTTCATATCATTATTATAAAATTATCAAATTTTGTGCTTTCCATATTCATAAAATTATCAATTTTGTATATTTATTCATAATATTAGTATATTCTAAATTCATCTAATATGTATAATTTTTAGTGTATCTTACTCATCTTACTCCCTACTTGATAAAAAGGGTTAAAGATTTTGTGAACATGACATCAGAGTTTTTTGAAATAATTCTAAAATTTTATCAGTTTTTTAATTTTATGAATTGTTAGAAATCTTTTAAAAAATAGA
>JARHVA010005711.1:850000-867500 GCA_037957365.1 Torreya grandis
TGGAATTGGTTGAACTATTTTAATTTGAAAAGCAAAAGTAATTTTAATTAAAGGGACCAAATTAATATCCATATACAACAAAAATCCCTATGGTTTAGAATCTATTGATGGTGTAATCCACACAACTATATTCCTTTGTTTTTAAAAATTGATATCTCCACCACTCTCTTGATTAGGATATTATGTAGGAATTACATTAATTCTCTTCATATGAGGATCAAATTGGATTTGTTAAGAAATATCCATACTCATCCCAAGTGGATGTATTTTTATACATACTTCATAATTATCTTATTTTTCCATGGATATGTGGTCATGTGAATAATATATATGACCGTAATTTATCTTTATCCTTCATCTATAATTCCTTATGTGGTTGAATACTCTACCATTGGGATGACAATATCTAAACTCTGCTATGTCAAGATGGAATTTTATCCCATATTTTGAGGGTCTAAATATTTTTCTCGATTACCCTTAATGTTTCCTCTAAATGTTCAAGGGTTTTTTGTGTAAAACCTCTAACCTAGATGATTTACAATTAACATCCACATTTTTTGACAATTGGAAAATTATCTACTTCTCTACTAATTATAATGGTACATACATAGGGAGATAAAAAGGGACACTGAAATTCCTTCTATTCAACAACATTTTTTATTGGGTAATACCAATAGTTACCCAACATCTTAAATGACCTTACATTGCTAGATTTAAACACTATTAACCTTGTAAATGATAAGGTAGTAGATATCCTCATTTATTTGTATATGGTTCCCAAAATTATGAATGTCAAACATATTTAAATATTAATAAATTATACTATTCACTCCCCTTAAATTCCATGGAGATTTTGATGAGGGTCACTGTGTCCTCTTCATTTAGATGAATGTGTCATTGCAATCTAGGTGCTGTCAAATGATAGTCAGCAGTAATGTATACAAAATGATGACTTAAAAATTATATGTTTGGGTTGTTTTGTTTATTATCTACTTCTAAATTATAATCTTCTATCTTGAATTTAAATCTAATCTCTAAATTATAAAATAAAACATAGTTAGTGAACTGGAAGTACTTAGAATGGAAACACTATTTTGGGAATTAGAATTGCATGTATGTAAAACATACTTTTAAATCTATTTATAGTGATGTAAATTACATGAAAGAAAAGAAATAGTTATTCTATTTTATGGAAAAGTAAAAGTTTTGAAATGAATTTTTTTTATAGGTGAAATTATAGAAATAATATTTCTTGAGACACACATTAAAAAACATTATTGCATATAAAAACATAGATTATAATAATTCACGTAAAAAATGGATGGCAACCTTAAAATACAAAACAATATGAAATAATTAAATAAATACCAAAATAGATCATGATTCTTCACTTCAGTGAGCCATTCTTCTCCCTCATAAATAAGATTAGAACACTCTTATACTTATGAAAACTTCATGAAATCAAATTATTAGTACTTTTGTAAAATGTTTAAAATGATGAAAAATGGTGATAATCATACTATTCAATCCTTATTTCTATATATTCCTTCCATTATTAGTATAATAATAGGTTTAGATATTACCACATCTTATAGTAGATGCCATAATATAGAGAACATTTTTAAAAAGATGGCATTATAATTAAAATAATGTCTTATTCCAAATAATAACACAATGAAATCCCTTCTAGGTTTAAAAGAAATGGATGGAAATCATTGGATTCAGTTCCTTAGGATTTTAGATCTACAATCACTTACAACATCCTTATGAGTTATATCCATCTCGTATCAATCAACTAGATGATGAAACTGTAGTAATTATATTTTCTCATAGAAAAATTCTATAAATGCCTTAGATAAAAATATATAATGTTTTTTTTGGGAGTTCATATATGGATGTCATAACTATTATTAATTATATAAGAAACTACTTCTTTTCAAGCACATACGTGGTGCATTAATTCCCATTCCTCGGGTATTCTTTCCCAACATTTCTATCTTTATATGCAAATGGTGTTGGTATCTTAGGAATTATACTAACCATCTTCAAAGTTAGACCAAACATATTTGGATTTAGATTGGTGATCTTCAGAGCTAGTCTATTGATTTTTGAATGTGGTTTAAGATTTTTCTACTGCCAAAAAAAACTATTTTTGACTCTAGTATGTTATTATGATCTATACATTTAAATCATGTTTTTTTAATAGGTAAAGGTTAGAATAAATTGATTTTAATAGGTAATAATAAATTACACATAATAACTAATGGAAAATACTATTTTTTTACTTTATACTAGTAATGAGTTATATTATGAACATATAAATCCACATAAAAGGAACAATGTTAGGGGAAGAAGGAGATAATTACTTGTATATAGTGATACATTTTATGATCTAGTAATTTTCCCCCACCCTTAACTCATAGCATATCCTCCTTTAAGTTGGTATCTCCTATGTTCCATGCAAGATAAAATATCTCCTAGTTTCTTGATGAGGTCACAAGTGTCATAAAATGTGTCCCAGTGCAGTTATGCTAGAATGATGTAACCTTAATATGCCCTAACATATGTATTCAATATTTCAAAGTGATCTTATATCTAAGTTATTACATTATGTAATAATATCATATGGATTAGAATAAATGGTGGCCTATACTACATGCCAATCAATTCTTCTATATATTTTTATCTAAACAATTTTTATTAGTTATATGCTAGATCTAGATCTCCTCAAACACCATTTCAGATTCATGGGAGAAATATCCTCCATTATTTTCAAAGGAATACTTAATCTATCCCATATTTGATCATAAGTCATAAGGGTTATAATAATATGGATTTGAGCATACTCCTCAAAATTATAGATGTATTTCCTCTAGATAGCTAGATGATTTATCGTATTGATGGGATTATGTAAAATATTTAAAAAAAATTTGATTAGATTGTCCACTTTAGAAAATTTAGGGCTTGTGTAGATTTTAGTAGTTTTGACTTGCACAAAATATTCCTCAATCTTATCCATCCATGCAATCTAAGTTTTCAATGTATAAACTTGAAATCATAAAGTTGACCTTTACCCACAAAAAAATTAATTATAAAATTGGACATGTATATTAAGATAAATTTACACCTATAGAATTCACATAAATGTTTTCGTTGCTTAGTTGTACTAGTATGATAATCATCCATTTTTTTTGTCATTTTATAAGTTTCATGGTAATCGACATGAAATTCTCAATAACAAACATCTAAAAACATGTTCTTTTAGAACGAGCCCATACCTAGAGTTAGTTATTCTACAAGAAAGAAGTTTCTATCCAAGTTTATAGGTTGTCTATAGTATGGATTCTAATTTTTTCCTTTTTTCCCCTCTATTCCTTAAGATCTTTCAAATTTTTATTGTATGCCCTCACCTCCATTCAGGTTTGACAAGTTTTACCCATGTATTTAGGATGTCATCATTATATAATCTAATCTAAATACCATGGTCTAATCAGTCTGTAGAAATTGGTATTTATTCATTCAATTAAGCTACTTCACTATCTTTACTAAGGGACGAGTTTTTAGTTTCTTCTAAGTCATTTAATAAAGATAAAATACAGTCTCCATTACCTTATAATTTATATTTGAGGAATTATATTTTATCCACTTATTGACTCATGGTTAGCTATGATATTGATAATTTCATGGCTTGTTGTATCTTCTCTTCCTCATCCTGACTAGAACGTTATTCCTCTTCTTTTATGACTGAAGATTTCCAATTGTCCAATAATGGTTTGGATGAAGGTGGTTGATAAGGATATATTACTACTTATTGAGATATAATCACATATACCATACATGAATGAACTTATATCTCTATATATAGATCCTCCAAAACCCTTTCATATACAATTTCCTCCAAGTCCTCTAATTGTTACAAACTAAGGCTTCTAAGGATTTATGTATCACATTGTCTCTTGTTAAAATCATCCTCTTCAAAGAGGATAAGTATTCTTCTTATTCAACGTAGATTTTATTATGGTGACTCATTAATTTGAGACTTTTTCCTTCTTGAACTCCTTAAGAGCCCATGCCAAATGATATACATAGATTATACTTCATCATATGATATTTACATAAGAGGTATTTCTATAGTTGTTGTTAAGCATTGTTATTATTTATTGAGTTTAGACATTGATGTTGTCATTGATGTCAAAGGTTCTTATGAAAAGGCATGGTGAGTGATAATTTAAATATATGACATGGCAAGTTTGTAGTTATCATTGATGTCATTAAGGTTATTGTTGCATCTTGTAAGTCATGATTGTCATAAATATGAATGATGGTCAAGTGAGAAGTAAAGCATGGTTATGAGGCTCTAGGTTTGCATGAGGTCATGAGATAATGTTGATAAAAAATATATTATTTAATTGGTGGGAGTGTTATATCTATAGAGTTTTTTTTATATCATTGAGGTAAGATTGTTTGAGTACTAGTTATTAAGTACAAGGTAACTTGAGAAGCCTAGTTTAGACCCTATGAGAAGGTGTGCATAGTGAAATTTCATGAAGTAAGTGAGAAAAATATTAGGAGAGGTTTTTTTAATAATGTGATTATGTAATTAAATTTTAGATACTTTTATAAGTGTTTTAAGTTTAGTTATCAAGTTTTAAGTGCCTAAGAAGCCTAGTCATGGCATGTAAAGTCCTTATCTAATGGTATGAGTATGGTGACTTGGTAAGATGGATTAAAATAGGAATGAAATGTGGTATGAGATTTATTAATCATTTGTATAATGTGTATAGTGCATTGATAGTAGCATTAAGGTATGTTTCTAGGTCTAATGTATCATGAAGACCATGATGAAGAGAGTGAGTATGGCCTAATGGGGTATCAGGTTTTATTTACAAATAAAGTATGCATATGTGAGTGTTTTTATAAGTATGTTGACCACGTTTTAGGTCATGGTTAGTAATAAAATTAATGAAAATGTGTTTGGAGGTCTTTTGATTGTGTAGAATGGAGGGTTCTCAACCCGAGAAGGATTTTATTATCTTTGTTAGATCATTAAAACTATTCATGGGAACATAATATATTCATGTTATATGGTTGAGGGTCTGGGATCAAAATTATAGGCATTAGTTTATGAAAGGAAACATGTTTAAACCCTCCTATAACCCTAATAAGGAATTAATATTGAAGAGTTTGCTCTAGAGTGCTCAAAATGAATTGGTATGATCCGGTATGATATTATATCTTTTTGCATCTAAGTGGTATTGGTTACAGATAAGAGAGATAAAATGTTGAGTTATAGTTTTGTTTCTGAGGAATTTATTGTAGTTGTCAAAATTTGTATTACACAAAGTTTTAAAAATATTAGATGGAGAAGCTAAAGACTTTTATTTGATGTCCATGATGATTCATGAATTATTTGTAGTGATATAGTGTATAGTTTTGGTGATTTAGGTAGGACAATAATTAAAAATCCTAATAGATCAAAATGTGCAAAACCTAGGTAGTGATGAGAAGATGATTCTTGATGTGTTTTTATGAAAGATTGATATATTGAAGTGTATTAAAATGTTTTTTAGGACTTGTATGTCCTATTAATTATTAGTATATGATTTGGAATTTAGTTATAGATGTTGAAAATTTGAATCTAAAATGGATTATCTAGTTTTGGTGTGTCTTTGAAAGTCCCTATACAGGTGTTAGAAGGTCAATGTTTCATGATTATGTTTTTAATAGTCTTAGTAATTCTGAGTGGTAGTGATGAAAAGTTAGATTTGAGTTTAATTTCATGAAAGAGTGATGAAATTTAGTGCATGTATTTATTATTAATTAATTTTAAGTCATTATCATGTTTTTTATAATTTTTAGAGGTCAGTTTAAGTGAATACAATGTGTTCACAAAATGGCTTATTTGTTCAAGATTGGAATGTGAGACTATAAGTCAAGGGATTGTTCTATAAGACCAATATTTGTCATTATAAATTTTTTTTTTTTCATTTTAGGATGATATTAATATGTCATAAGATCATTTCCATGAATAAAGAGTTAATAAAATTATCTACATAGGTGATTGAATTTTAATTCCTTATGACTATGTTTTTGAGTATTCTAGCAGTTTTGAGTGAGCAAGTTGCAGATTTGTTCATGAGCCATTATTTTTTGAGTTAAGTTTTTACAAGTAGTATGTTTATATATGTTTTATTTTTCATTTAATAGATACTAAAGGAGTGATTGAACTTCATTCTTGTAAGATAGTTTCTGAGATGTATAGGCCTTATAGGGTAGTCTATCCTCAAGAGGGATTCATGGTATGAAAAAGGGATGCAGATCCAACCAAGAATATAATAGGTTGGGATAAATCATTGGAAAACTTTTTAGTTTTTCTTAATTGTTTGATAAGGTTATATGGATCCAAGAAGACCATGTCTCAGTGTCAAAAGAGTAGACCTAATGAAGTAGGTCTACATGAGACCTAAAGGGTGAGTATGACCAATGTTGGTCAATGAATCAGAGTGTACCAAGTGAATGAAAATTAAATTAAGGTCATTTATATTATATAAACATGATTTTAATGTTATAGTTACATGACATGTAGGTGATCAAGCATAAGATAAATCAGATAGTATTTGAATACACATAGGCCTAATGTGAATAGTGCTAATAGAGTGTTTCAAGTGGTGGTTTGACTTAAAATATATCATAGACCTAAGATGATATTAGAGTGGATTTATTTGAGTTATTTATTAGTTTTTATTGCCATGTGTGGATTTTTAAAGTTTCCAAATGAAGGTAAAGTGTAATATGTGACTAAGAAGGCCTAATTAATCTCCATCAAACCTAAAGAAGGATTGTATCCTATTGAGTTATGACCGACCTAAGATTGTTATTGATTATTATTTTTGAATGGCATAAGGCATATTATGTGTAAAATATAAGTGGTAAAGTTTGTTTGGTCAACCAAGAGTTATACAAGAAATAGGATTGTATAAATATAAGATAATTTTAGGCCTATTTTAAAATATGCTTAGAGGAAGTGAATGAGAAATAATATTGAGAATTATAATAAGGTCATGTAGACCATCAAAGTGGTATAAATTATTTGTAATTAATATCTAATAGGAGGTATGAGAAAGAAGATCAAGGTCATATGACCTAATCTATCTTGAAGTGACCTAGTTAAGTGAAGAAGCCTAGAAGGTAATTTGAGAGGGGTATAAGAGTCAGAAGAGATAAAGAAGGTGAACATCATCTATTATGTGAGAAATAATGTTTCATTAAGGTGATCAATTTTTTTGTGTGTTTGAGTTTTTTTTAGTCATCTAGGGGGTTGGTGCCTCCTTCTAAGTTGGTGCTTTCCAAAGTCTGGTTGAGTAGGTGTTTGACTAGTTGGGGTTATTACACCAGTGAAGATTGGCTTTTATCTTTTAATACTTATTAAATTTTCAAATATTATTTTATTTTCTTCTCATTGAGGGTTTACGACATATATGATGTGTTATCTTATTTTGTGATATTGTATGGTTACATATGATTTACTTGACGTTCATGTTTATATGAATGGTTCATTTGTTCTTAAGTGGAATAGACTGAATGTTTTGAAGACACTAATTCACCCCTATCTCATTGAATGTGCTTCCAATAATTAATGTCAGAGCCTATTCCTTTGAATTTGATCTAATAATTTGAAGGTGATCCTAATAAGCATAATATGTCTAATGATCAAGAAGACAACATTTATGATGAAGAAGTCTACTATGATAATGAAGAAGGAGAAGATGAAATAGACGTTGAAGATAAGCTCATAAGTGACCTAGATAATTTTGAGAATAAAAATAAGAATAAGCATGAGTTTAAATATATGGTCAAGTATCTTAAGTAATAGATATTTACCTTGAAGAGTGACTAGGTCAGAGAAACCATAAGGGATGAAAATATCTTTGAGGATTCAAGAATTACCTAGAAGGTGTCAATACAAAGTTTAGATCAAAGGAATTTGAGTATGATCAATTGAACATAGAACTATATTATTTTAAATTTGAGGATGATTAGATCACAGAAAATATGAATACCAATGAGAAGTTTGAAAATGTTACTGAGGTTCTATACGACATTTTAAGTAGTAAAAAGTCTGCCAATGATAAGGTAGGTCTTGGTTTTAAAACGGATCAAAATGAGAATTATAAGAATTCTACTGTGAATAAGAAGGTCAACCTCAAGAACAATACGAAGAATTTTTTTGTTACATAGCCTAATTCCATAAGGTATGTAAATTCATTTAATGGTTATTATTTCTCATGTAGTAATTTTTTCATAGAGCAAAAAAGTGTAGAGGATCTTACAAGAATGAGTTGTCATGAGAGCATGGGAGATGGAATGATTAGTCGAGAGGTAAGAACAATAATTTTGTTTGTTATAGTTGTCATAATGTCAGACACATTGTAAGGTTATGTCCTAATAGAGTTACAATACTCTCAAAACATAACAAGGTATATAGAGCTCGCAGAGAGAATGAGAAGGGTAAAACATGTGTATGAAAACCAAAGATAGTGAAGGTGAGTCATGATTAGTCCATTAACCAAGGTGGAATATTTTTTAAGGTAGAGTAATGATTAGAAGTGGAGGAGGGTTAAGAACACTTATTATTTACATTTATTGACAAGACAGTCAAAGATAATAAGGATGATAAGGTGGATGATTCAATTAATTTAGTCAAGCCTAAGTGGATTCTAAATATAAAATATTAATCTGATGATTATGATCTGGTTGAAAAGAGTAGATTAAAGATCCAATAATATCTTGACTTCACATTTTCTTAGTTGCCTATGGAAAAGGGAGACTCAATTATGCTTTATGGAGACATTATTTAGTTATCAGAAGCATTATAAATTCTTGGTTTGAATAGAGCTATTCAAGTAGATCATAAGCTCAAATTTTAGTAGGCAACATGATGAGAGATATAAGGTTGGCATCAAGTATCTGAGGTCAAATTAACATCAATTGGAATATGAGAGGTAATATTTTGGTATCTATTTATGTGAGTAGCTGAGCTTGATCTATGTTAACAAGGGGTATTAGTGTCAAGATGTTTGAAAGAACATGAGTATGATTTAAGTGTCTTATTGATTCATGTGTTGACTTGTGAATACAATGTGGAAGTCTCTAATTTTGTAGTTAATTTCAAGATTGTGGTATCATGATGTCTGTTCAAGAGTTTGATCTTCTTCAATCATGTCAAGGAAGGTAAATGATCTTGAATTCCTAGTTTATTTAAATGATCTTGGTAGCTCTTACTTCTTTGTCAAGAGAGTGGTTATTTTTTATCCTATAATATACATATGCATGGAGTTAATAGAGAGGTGACTTGGTTGAGAGAAGTTTTTGAGAGTGGTTATTATGGGTGGTTGTCATAGTTTTTGAATATTATGTGCCATCTAGTGTCTTTGAGAGGTAGTATTAGCTCAGGGGAAGAAAGTGTGAATCCATTAGTTGCATGTGACCCTTTGTTATTAATGTCAAAGGGGGAGAAAGATCAAAAATGGTGAGAAAAGGAAAGAGTCAGATCTAGGAGATAGTTTCCATGAGTAATTACCATTGTTTTTTGAGTGTGTTTTCCATCAATGATAATGGGGGAGAACATTGAGCATTGGCATTATTTTTTGAGTTTTGACATTGATGTTGTTGTATATGTCAAAAGTTATTATGAAGATTCATGGTGAGTGATCATTGAGGTATGTGAAAAGGTGTCTTTTTATTAATCATTGATGTTACTCAGATGTCAATGATGTCATTATTATTGTTGAATCTTGTGAATCCTAATTATCATAAAGATGTATGATGGTCAAGTGAGCATTAAAACATGGATATGAGGCTCTAGTTATGCATGAATTCATGAGATAAAATTGATCATAAAGATATTATTTTAGTGGTGTGATAGTGATATTTGAAGAGTTTTTCATTTGATATCATTGAGGTGAGGATGTTTGATTACTAGTTCTTGAGTACAAGATGTCTTGAGAAGCTTACTCTAGACCCTATGATAAGGTGTGCATAGTGATGTTTGGTGAAGTAAGTGAGAAGAATCTTGTAGAGGTTTGTTGACATTATGTGATCATGTATGTAAAGTAGATACTTTCATAATTGTTTTAAGGTCTGTTTTCAAGTTTCAAGTGCTTAAGAAGACTTATCATGGCACTAGTCATGGCATTTAAAGGCGTTATGAGAAAGTATAAGTATGTTGACTTAGTAATATGGATGCACATAGGAATGAGAGGTTTTATGAGTATTTTTAAACATATTTATAATGTGTAGAGTGTATTTATATTGGCATGAATGTGTGTTTCTACATCTAATGTAGCATGAAGACTCTGATGAAGAGAAAGAATATGACCTAATGGGGTATGAGGTTATATTTTGAAGGAAATTATGGATAGGTGAGTGTTTTTATAAGTGTGTGATGCTTTTCAATGTGTGTTAACCAATTTTTAGGTCATGGTTTGCAAAAAAAGTCATGAAAATGTGTTTGGAGGATTCTTGAGTTTGTAGAACAGAGGGTTCTCAACCTGAGAAGGATTTTATTATGATTGTTAGCTCATCAAACCTCTTAGTGGGAACCTAATATGTACATTTTTCATGTTCCTTACTCAAAATTATAGGCATTATTTTTTTGGATTGATGGGTTATGCTTTATAAATGATCATTAAGAATATAAATAGGTTTAAGCCCTCCTAAAACCCTAATTAGGAAATGATGTTGAAGATTCTTCTCTAGAGTGATCAGGATGGATTGGTATGCTTTGGTAATATATTTTATCTTATATTGGTCTCTCCTAGCTACCTCTAGCAGGTATTGGTTAGGAGAGAAAATGTTGAGTTACTAGCTTATTTATGAAGAAGTTATTGTAGCAATCAAATGTTTTATTGGATAAAGTTTATAAATGACTGGATGGATAATTTAGAGTCATCAATTTAATTTAAATGGTGGTTTTTTGTTTTTTTTCTAGTTATTAATTGTCTCATTTTGGTGATCCAAATAAGCTAGTCACTAATAGGCCTAATAGAGCAAAATGTGCAAAACCCCGGTAGTGATGAGAAGATAATTCCTGATGTGTTTTTAGGAAATATTGATGGATTTAAGTGCATGAAATTTTTATTTGTAATTTTATTTCCTATTCATTCTTCTTATAGGTTTTCTAATGAAGCCAAAATGGCTTATCTAGTTCTGGTATGATTATAAGGAGAGAGGTCAAAAGATTAGTCTACAAAGCTAATATTTGACATTAGGCCATATTTATTTTGTATTTTAATATGGATTTTAAATTCTTTATAATAATTATAATACATTTTAATTATTTTAAAGTCACTATGAATTTATTATAAGGTTAATGTTTCATGACTATGTTTTTGATAAACTTGGCAGTTCTAAGTTATAGTGATGAAAACTTTGATTTGAGTGTAATTTAATGAAAGAATGATGAAATATATTAAATGGAGTTGTTAGTAGTGAATTTTAATTCATGATAATTCTTGGTATAATTTTTTAGGTCATTTTAAATGAACAAAATGTGTTAATAAAATGGCTCGTCTTTTCAGGATTGGACTATGAAACTGTAAGTCAAGTAATTGGTTTGTAAGAAAAATATTTTCCACTACAAATTATGATTTTTTATTTAAAGATGAAATTAAGATGTAATATGCTAATTTTCATGAATAAATAGTGAATTAAATTATCTACATGGGTGGTTAAATTCTAATTCCTTACGACTATGTTTCTGATTATTCTTAGAGTTCTAAGTGAGCAAGTTACAGAGTTATTCTTGATCTATTATTGTCTATGTGAAGTTATTACAAGTAGTTTGGGATGTTCATGGTTTAATTTAGTATAATTACATATGATTAATGTTTCATGGTAGAGATACTAAAGGATTTATTGAACATCATTCTTGAAAGATAGTTCTAATGTGTACATGCTTAATAGGGTAGTCTATCTTAAAGAGGGATTTAGGGTATGAATAAAGTATGAAAATATATCCAAGCATGGAAGTGATTAAAATAATTCATTTTAAAAGTGTTTTTTTGGTTTTTATGGTTGTATAGGTCTATATAGATACATGAAGACCAAGTATTAGCTTCAAGAGAGCAGACCTAATGAAGTAGGTCTCCATGAGACATAAAGGGTGAGTAAGACCAATGTTTGTCATTGAGTCAAAGTGTATCAAGTGAATGAAAATTACCTTAAGGTAATATATATTATATAATTTTTTTGTATGTTCATGGCTAAATTTAATTTAGGTGATCAAGAATAAGGTATATCAGATAGTATTTGAGCACACATAAACCTAATGTGAACATTGTTAATGGAGTGTTTCATGTGGTGTTTGGACATAAAAGGTGTCATGGACCTATGATGACATTATGGGGGTATATTTGAGTGATTTATGAAGTTATAATTACATTTTTTGAGGTTTAAAGTGTTAAAAGGAAGGCAAAGTGTAACATGTGACTAAGAAGGCCTAATAGGTCTCAATGAGAACTAAAGAATGAATTTAGACTCTCGAGTTCTGACTGACCTGAGATTGTGATTGATTCTTTTTTTAATGTTGCTTAAGTCCCATTATGTTTCAAATATATGTGGGAAACTTTGTGTGGTTTCCCAATAGGTATATGATCAAGAGGATTGTATAATTACAATTTAGTTTTAGGCCTATTTAAAAATATGCTTAGCTGAAGCAAATTAGAAAAAGGACTGACAAGTAAAAGGAGGTCATTTAGATCATCAAAGGAGTGGAGATTATTTATAACTAATATCTATAAGGATGTATGAGTATTAAGGTCAAGTTCATATGACCTAATCTATCTTGAAGAGACCTAGCTAAGCAAATAAGCCTAAAAGGTAATTTTAGAGGGATAGAAAAGTGAGAAGAGCTAATGAAGATGATCATCATCTATTATGTGAGAAACAAGGTTTTCTAAAATTGATCAAAATTTTTAGCTGTATGAGTTGGTGCTAGGTTATATAGGTGTTTGGTGCCTCCTTGCCACTTTGTGCTTATTAAAGTCTAGTTGAGTGGGTGCTTGACTAGTTGGGGTTGGTTCTCCATTTGGAGTTGGTGCTTCACTAAAGACTGGTTTTTGAATTATAGTACTATATTACTTTTTCAAATATTAGTGTGTTTTATTAGCCTTTATGGTTTCTCACTTATATTATGTGCTATATTATTTCAAGATCTTGTATTGTTGCATATGATTTGTTAGATGTTCATGGGTATATAAATTGTTCATGTATGCTTAAGTAGAATTGAATGAGTGTTTTCAAGACACTGATTGATAGACCCCCCTCTCATGCATTTTCTTAAAATATTATTAGAACTTAAGGCTTTCTTAATGATGTATTTATAAATTCTTATCCTCTACTTCATGTTCTTTATTGATCCTAGAGATAGTTCTTCACTTCAATTTTATTATCTTAAGCTATATTTAGGTGTAAGAGAAGAGTATAATGGACACATTTTTAACTGGGTATTTGTTTTTGTTTTTTTTGAAATAATGCCTCCCATTTGGATTATACATCCACCTTACTCAATAAAGGATGTTGTAATATTAAATTTATTAACCCATGGTGTCTAATAAATGCTACACCTTCTACATATCTATCTCACATAACCTAGATTATACCATATATAAAGTAATACATATTTATCCTTGATTGATATTTTTTTCATCCAAGTCTAAGAATATTCATTTCGTGTCCTCATAATAAGCCATATTTTCAATCACATGTGAAAAAACATGATGACCTAGTAGGTTATATTATTCCAAGGTCCTAGAACAATCTATCTCTTAATCCCTTTGGTGATTCTTTGAGGGATGATGAGTAATGCAACCATGATTTACAGTTCCTCATTAAATATTTTAACTAGTTATTTAAATAAATATTTAACTAATATCTTCATTCCTATCTTAGAAATCATATATAGTTAGTTGATGATGGATATGATGATTGGAATATTGATTCCTTTCACCTTTGAATGTACCTATTTCAATATTGTGATATTTATTAATCATATCCATTTAATTTTTTGAGAAAATCTAGTTATCCTTCTTATTAAAATACCCTGGATATAGATTCATCTTGTAGTAAGATATTTTATATTTAAATTTAATACTTATTGTTATACCCCATCTATAAAGTGGGTTAAGAATCATAAATGATTATAGGAAATTATTGATCGATAATTAAGTGTGTGATTAACATAGATTCAACAATATGTAAGTGTGTAATTATCAAGCATGAGTGACACAATTATTTTCAAAAAATAAATCAAGTTGCAAAACTTGTAAAGTCTGTAATGATTCCACTAACTTATGAAATATCTTGGGGCTGAATTAGGTATGAGATTAGACATCTTTAGACAAAGGAAATGATAATTTATAAATGTTTTAAGAATTTAGGTGACTCAAATTTTTATTATCACTTCCCCTTCATGAAAATTATGTCCCTATTCTTTCCCTTTTATCTAGTGTTACCCATGCCTCATGCCATAATTATTCCTTGTCATCATGATCCTCAAAAGTATATTTTCTATTAATATATTTATGTATGTCATCATAACCTTATAAAGATTCATTAGTTTTTTTTAAATATCATTTTAATATAATGAAATAATATTTTTAATGGTATAACATCTTATCAAGTTTTCTAAAATAACTTTGTACAAGATCTTTTCCTAGGAGATCCCCCGTTTTGAATATCCCTTTTTGGGATATTTATTTCTAAAAGTGCATTCTAAATGACACTTTTAAACTCAAAATAAATCTTCCTAATATAATAATTAAATATAGATCCTTAAATTACATATTTTTTTCCTCTTTCCTCTTTCTTACACATCTCCTGTATGATAAACACATAGGAGTCAATCCAAAGTACTATGGAAATCAATTGGGAGTATTATCCTTTTTTGATTTGTACCCTAAAAAAGATATCATTTCTTAATTTTATAAATTTCCCTTTTTTCTCTTTTCATTTTTATATATTTTTATTTTTTATACACACACACACACACACACACACATAATTTATTTTTACCCTTTTTTGGAACATTATTTTAGTTTATTTTTTTATAAGTCCTCTTCCTTTATTAAACTCAAAATATCAACCTTTGATTATGATGTAAGAACAATGTTCTTCCATATAACCAAATTATTTTTTAAATTGAGTTTTATTTTACAAATCATCCTTATTTAGAGGTTGATGATATAGCCTAAATATATGCCCATTTATAAAAAGTGTCTTCATATTACCATCAATTGGTAGTATGTGAACAAGTCTGTTGTCAAAAAGATTTTTTATTTGGTAAGGGAATAACCATCTAGTGCATATTTTACATTTGAAATGCTGGTATTTTGAATCAAACAATAAGGCCTGATATCCTTATTTTCTTTTTGTTTCCTTGATTTTATGGCCATGCCATGCTTTCTTTTGATATTTAATAAGCTATGTTTAATGCAATGAATACTGTCTCATCTCATCTAGTTCATTCAATTGAAGAATTATCTCTTTTTATGCTTCCATCAGATCTATGCCTACCTCTATTATTTTTCTTAGTGTCTACAATTCAAACTCAATTAAAACTAACCTATTTTTCACATATGTGTTTATATGGATAAAAAATGGTTGTGGACTTCCATGTTGTCTTTTAATAACAAACTAATTCATGTAGATTGCTTTCCCAATATTTTATGTTGATATTTATTATCTTAGTCATGATGTTTTATAATTATCTATTTTTTAATTGAACTTTATGATTGGTTTGATGATGGGAATGTAATGACATCTCATGGGTTATCTGGTAGTTTTTTGTGAAGGATTTTATTAGATTGGGTGAAAATTGAGTGTATTGGTATCAAAATATTGCCCATGGTGTCTGAAAACATTTTAGGATTTTTTATTATAGGAAATTAAGAACTTTTTATTCATAATAAAATGATAAGGTCTCATTGTCTGCCCATTTATTAACTTAATCAATACACACTAGGATTTACTTCTTGCCTTGAGATGGTGGATCATTATCACTAATGAAATATAACCCTCATTTATAAAAGGGTACTAAAACCACTTGAGGTTTGGGGGGAATTTAATTCAAAAATTTATGTTTATCCATCCTTTAGAAAGTATCATATTGCCAAACATAAATTTTCACTTTCATATAAAGTAAAGGCCAACAATATCCAACCTTATGGATCTTTTGATAGCTATTTTTGGGTTAATATTGACTCCTCGTGGATCACCATGGAATTCTATCAAATTTTCATATATCTCATCATACACACTTCCAAAGTACCAAATTAGGTCCACATTTGAATAATACACAATTTATATTTATCACTATTTATAATAATAATTTCCTTTGTTTAGGAGTGAAATTAGAAGGAAACTTCCTTGTGGCTAGATAATTATCCATATCATCAAACCATGGTGAGTGATATTAAACTATGAATAATTGTTCATCTGAAAACTATCTTCCATTAGTTCATCTTCACTTGAAACATTTAACCTTGATAATAAGTCATAAACTACATTATATTTTCCTAGATTAAAAATAATTTTTATATTAAATTCTTACAATAGTAGTATCCATATAATTATTTGACCCCTAACACTAATAATTTTATCAAATATAATATGGTTGAATGATCTTTTTAAATGAATATTTTGTATCAGATTATGTAGTGATATAATTTATTCATATCATAAATGATAAGATGCAACTCTTTTTTTGTAGTTTTTTAGTCCCTTTCATTAGGATTTAAATTCTCACTTATTTAATAAATGGTGTACATCTTACCTTATTCATATTTCTATCAAATAACTAACCCTATAGTATTGTTAGAAACATATATGTTTATGTGAAAGGTTTTATCCTAGTTGGAAATCTCAATACTAGATTAGAAAATACATTTTATATTATTATCTCAAAATCTTATTTACATTTTTTGTTCCATGCAAATTCACTATCCTTATTGAGCTAGGAAAGAATAGGTACAACTATGTGGAGAAAATCCATAATAAAATACATATAATACTTTGTATAAACAATAAAAATTGATATATGGTGTATTTTTGGGTTCAATTAAGTGTGAAATAATTTAAATATTTTTAGGATCAACACATATTACTTGGGATAAGATATCATGACCTAATAAAATTCCCTTTTATACAATCACTGAACACTTCTCATGACTTAAATACAACTAATGTTATTCACCCTTGGTCAACACTTTATCTAAATTGGTTAAGGATTTAAAAAATATTTCCATTTACTATAAAATTATCCATGTATACTCAATAAATTAATTGGTAAGATCAACCAATGTAGCATAGAGTGTTCTGTAAAAGGTGGATGACACATTACAATAAACAAAAGGTAAAACTATGTATGAAAATTCCCCCTAGGGACATGTGAAATTGGTTTTATCTTGGTCATCAAGTGATGTTGTTATTTAATTATACCCAC